>WNWK01002334.1:0-115000 GCA_009830355.1 Cherax destructor | reverse complement strand
TTCTGGTGTGGTACAGTATCAAAGGATTTCTTTTAATCCAGGAACATGCAGTGCACTCCCCGCTTTCTGTCCTGCTTCATCTCTTACGCTACCGTAAAGCAAATCTGTACGATTGGCACTCGTGGTGCAAGAATGGCCTCGAGCATCAATGTACTCACCTAGTTGTGGTTGCAGGGGTCGAGTCATAGCTCCTGGCCCCGCCTCTTCACTGGTCGCTACTGGGTCACGCTCCCTGCTCCATGAGCTTTATCATACCTCTCCTTAAAGCTATGTATGGAACCTGCCTCCACTACATCGCTTCCCAAGCTATTCCACTTCCCGACCACTCTATGACTGAAGAAATACTTCCTAACATCCCTGTGATTCATTTGAGTCTTCAACTTCCAACTGTGTCCCCTTGTTGCTGTGTCCCATCTCTGGAACATTCTGTCTCTGTCCACCTTGTCTATTCCTCTCAGTATCTTATATGTCGTTATCATGTCTTCCCTATCTCTCCTGTCTTCCAGTGTCGTCAGGTCGATTTCCCTTAACTTCTCCTCGTAGGACATACCCCTTAGCTCCAGGACTAGTCTTGATGCAAACCTTTGTGTGTGTGTGTGTGTGTGTGTGTGTGTGTGTGTGTTAATTATCAGTTGTCAAAGGCGCTTCCCGACAGACACCTGGCCAGTTGTTGTGTGTGTTACTTAGTTACCGGTTGTCAAAGACACCTGTCGATAGGTACTTGTCCTGGTGTACGTATATATAAGTGTGTGAGCGTACTCGCCTGTATGTGGTTCGTGTTGGTGATGATGTTGATGTTAGCGTTGATATTAGTGTTGATGTTGATGTTAATGTTAGTGATGATGTTGGTGTTGATGTTGGTGCTGGCGTTGGCTTTGTTATTGGTGTTGGTGATGGTAGCGGCATTGTTGTGGGTATTAGTGTAGATATAAAAAGTGTTGACAGCCTCGTGTTTGTCACTGGGACGGTCAACAGCAACTCGTGAACAGCTGTAATGATTATTTTGGCACAATATATGATTAACAACCGTCACAGCTAATACTGACCTTAACTCAAAGGACAAAAAAACTCAAATAGCGATAACACCATTGCTAATTTTTCTCCCAGCTGTTATTTATAGTGTGTAAGCAAAATAACCAATATTTGTTCAAAGAAAATGTTTAACTCGATTGAGAACTGGATTGTTCATAGTTTTAAGTGGAGAACTCTTGAGAAAAGTGAAGAAAAACACGTTTCAGAACAAGATTTTTTAGAAACAATGTTTCGCTCTGTGAAGAAATTTATCAGGAATGGCTTAATAAAGTTCTCCACAGAGCGAAACGTTATCCCAATAAAAGCTTTTCATGTAACATGTGTCTTTTCTGCATTGTTTATTTTGGCGCTACATTTAAAATTAAATAATTAAATAGCATCACATATAATCACATATGCATACCTGCAATGACACAAATATATAATGAAATACTCTTTATTAAATTCTCTTACAGGTGATGTACATACTTGCATATATACAGATTAAAAAGGCAGAATCATTGCTGCATTTTTTTAGCTATTTAGACTTTTATAAATAGATTTTAATTACAGGTGTGGAGTATATTCTCTGTTGTCCACTTTGGTATGGTCATAATTAATGTTTGCTACTCATGAAGGAATAACTACAAGAAGGTCAGCATTCTTAAATGATGTACTAAGCTGATTTATAAATATATTTGTATAAATTAGATTATCACAATGATTATAATAATTTGCCAGGCGTTCCTCTTTGTATGAGCATAAACAGAGGCTTCAAAGCTTACGTATAAAGAGCCAGTTTGTGTTTATCCAAGCCTTCAAGTGTGGGGAGGGGGAGGGTCTGTTACCCATAACAGTCTGTGTCCTTTTCGCAAAACGTTTTCTGCTGTAGTTGTGTCTGGGACATCGGGACATAAAGTTAGTGATTCCTCTGTACAGTAGTTGGTGTTGGTCATGTTACGCAAATGTCTAGACATGGCAGAACGGATTGTCCATCTCCGATAATTTAAGAGTAACACAATTTCTCTCTCTCTCTCTCTCTCTCTCTCTCTCTCTCTCTCTATATATATATATATATATATATATATATATATATATATATATATATATATATGCCTTTCTTTAACGTATATTAAGTAAGGGGTGATGTAAGAAGGTCAGCATCTGTTGATCAGATCTCTCCTTGCATCTTCCCAGCAAAGACCAGGTTTGGCTTTATTTACCTACACTATTTTTACTGTTCATATTGTTTTGCCAGCATATAAGTTTCCCTTGCGACGAATTCGTGATATATGCAAGAAAGCCGAGGTTACCAAAGTCACTCCTGTCCTGTAAAATCAACCTTCCTTTCTCTTGCAAGACTGGCTGTGACAAAGCCAATAATTTTTGTTTTAATATTAAAATATTTTGTGTTTATTGCCTCGGCTTATCGTAATCCCTCGTAAGTTTTTTTTTTTATAATTTTTTTTACAAGATAAGTTATCAGTTCCACAGCACTCATTGCTTATACGTTAATCGTATAACATGATGCTTGTGGGGAGCACTTGAGTCAAGGCACTAGAGATACCTTCCTCTTCCTCGTATCAAACCCGATAGCCTCATATTCCCAGGCGAAGTAGGATTTTTTTTGCAGGTTAAGCTCTTCACCAAAAATGCAACGAATGTGTTTTTTTTTTCCCCAAGACATATTGTTTTAATTAATGAAGCCGGAGATTACTAGTGGAAGTAATGCTAGAATAAAATTAAAAAAACAAAACAAAATATCTCTCAGTGTTAATCTAGCGTCTTGGGAACAAGGCACTTAATGTAACCTTTCTGCTGACCAACTTAAGTGGGGCGAGAAAACTGAGTAACACATGTTAAGATATAAACAATAAATCACAGAATGACATTGTGAAATGAGGTGGATGCAACACTGGAGTGTTGTGTCCACCTCAACACTGAGATGGATGCATCACTGGAGTGTTGTGTCCACCTCAACACTGAGATGGAGGCAACACTGGAGTGTTGTGTCCACCTCAACACTGAGATGGATGCATCACTGGAGTGTTGTGTCCACCTCAACACTGAGATGGATGCACCACTGGAGTGTTGTGTCCACCTCAACACTGAGATGGATGCATCACTGGAGTGTTGTGTCCACCTCAACACTGAGATGGATGCAACACTGGAGTGTTGTGTCCACCTCAACACTGAGATGGATGCACCACTGGAGTGTTGTGTCCACCTCAACACTGAGATGGATGCATCACTGGAGTGTTGTGTCCACCTCAACACTGAGATGGATGCATCACTGGAGTGTTGCGTCCACCTCAACACTGAGATGGATGCACTACTGGAGTGTTGTGTCCACCTCAACACTGAGATGGATGCATCACTGGAGTGTTGCGTCCACCTCAACACTGAGATGGATGCACCACTGGAGTGTTGTGTCCACCTCAACACTGAGATGGATGCAACACTGGAGTGTTGTGTCCACCTCAACACTGAGATGGATGCAACACTGGAGTGTTGTGTCCACCTCAACACTGAGATGGATGCAACACTGGAGTGTTGTGTCCACCTCAACACTGAGATGGATGCAACACTGGGGTACAGCAGATCTCAACGACGTGGTGAATTTCGCAAAGAAAAATATTATTATTATTATTATTATTATTATTATTATTGGAAACAAAGCGTATGAAGCGTACTGCAACAGGACACAATTTTTCCCGGTAATCTAGAAAATTGCATCGTTTTTATTTCTAGTATTACTACCATTGTACTATAAGTGTTCATTACTTGTTAATTTATTACATCTTTAATAACTATATATAACACATTTTCTGAAATATAAAATAAAAATTACTCATACGTACTGTGATATTTTTTTAAATCCTGATCAAAAGAATGGAAGAAAAAAACTTAGGTCCAGGTAACTGGGAAGCACAAGAAGGGCCAAGCACGAATATCTATCGACTAGGAAGAAAGAAAAGGAATTCGTAATGGGTAGGACCTCTTAAGGATCCCTGCCACTTTGGATGTTCCCCCCAACATTAAAAAGATGCATGGTAACGAAATAAGGCACCAAATAAAAAATGAGACAATTTGAATATGTCATTACTTGATTAAGGCCTTACTTGCCTCCTTCTCTGCAATGACACTGACAATATAGTCTTCGTGCAGTGCCACAGTTGATATTCAGCATGACAAGAACAATCAAACCACATACAACGGGTGGGGTTCGAACCCGCGGTCAGAGAGTCTCAGAACTCCAGAGTGATACTTCTTCACTTGCTTCACCCATTTAAGGTGCGTTTACCTGAAGCCACGGAAGCTGGTAAACTGACAAAAATAGGCAATACAATTGTAATTTTAGAAAAAAAAAAACCCAGCTGAGTTCACGATCAAGTATTTCTTGAAGTAATTCCATTGGATTACATTCTAATTTCAAGTTCGTCGAATATATTCGTTTGAGGTAAATCATTTCTTCACCGAGATCAATTGTGATTTTATTACTCAGATGGTGCTGAAATTGTTTATCTGTTGAACGTAAATATTAATTGCGCAAACTGTTGAACCTCCAAAAGATACCAAAACGGATGCTAATTAGTCGCTGTGACTCACAAAGAAGACAATGATCCTTCAGTGCTTCTCAACATCAAATTAAGTAGATACTGTATGCTGCGATTTGTTGAAAAATTAGATGGAATTCCAGTATTCTGGGCTACCAGTTTTATCCTCGGTAAGGACTGCGTCCCACTATTTTTTTTTACGAATCTGATGAATGACACTGACGGACATTCAATGTTATCTCTCTCAACAACAAGCGTAGCATTGCAAGCTTCAATATCCAGATAAGTTTGATGAATCACTAAGTAACTTCGTCCACAAAGATGGCATTTGAATGCATTCACATTATGATATGAATTTCTGAATAGACTTGGGTTTTCTTAGAGTCTTTGCAGCGAGATTAAAATGTTCAAACTCATTTGATAACTTTCTCAGTGAATTCAAATGCTGGACAATTGGTTGAACACCACCAATCCGTGAGAATATCCTTGTTTGTTACCCACCATGCATGTCAGATAGGAAGATTCTGCCTCAGAATTTCCCACCTTTGTATACTGCTACTGAAGAGATCGTGCATTTGCATGAGTCACCTGTCAGCATCCCCAATGTTGAGTTAATTCCACAAGCGAAGAATACACAGTACGAATTATGCTCGAGTAGAACTGCCAGTACACTTTTGCACTTTCCAATCATACCGAATCGATTGTCAAAAGCCAGACCAATGCAGTGTTGAAAGTCATACTCTAAACTATCTAGAACTGTTAGTATTCAAGCAGCAATTTATTTCTTCCAGTCTTCTCGTAAAATTACCAAACACAATAAACCCACGTGAAGCACTCTTTGATCTTGAGGCCCAAGTCAAATGGCCCTCCTAGTCTCCCCCGCTCTCTGAGTGGCCATTGTAATGGACATACCAGCCAAGGAATAGATAGAACTGAAGTTGCGTCACAGCAATATCCAAAGAAAAATGACAACAATCAAGGGACAAGAATGAAAATAGAAGGGTGAACAAGCAAAAAAAGACAGGGAAGAATGCAATGAGCTCAGCAGGAGATTCCATATAGTATTTACAAATGAGAAAGAAACAAAACCAGAAGAAGATGGGAGGACCAACAATTGCAACAATCGATCATTTGGACAATTAATGAGGAGAATTTTTAATAAAGGCATCGGGGTTAATTAAAATATCTCCAAGAATACATAAATAATAAGTAACGTTGGAAAACGTGATGACAATAATAAACGAAGACATTAGAAAAGTCGTAAATTGAAGAGTGATGCTGCGATTTCATTCCCCTCCAGTATTCTGACCTCAAGCGATTTTATATCAATGCAGCACGCAGAAACAAACGGGTATATATAGAGAATCCTTGATAATTTGAGAAATCATGAAAGCTCTTTGTTACAAAAAGAGAAGTTATGTATCAGGCTGCGTAGCAGAACAGAAACAAGTGGAGAACTCCCGGGAGTTTGGGATAAGTCTCCTTACGTAGGTAACCTGTGAAAGTTTTCTCTTTAGTAAGAAGGGGTTGGATCACGGTCAGAACTGGCTATGTTTAGTATAAATGATCAACTTAATAGCTTTTTGTAAATTATAACCAGGAGACAATAATCCGTCAAAATAATTTAATATCTTTAATAGTAACGTGTCATAAAAGAAGTAATATAAATACTCTCTCTCTTGTTGAAAACAGAATGGTACTTTTGAGTACAATAATATTAAGGACCATAAGTTTATAATAATATTTATGAACATTTAGTTAAAGTGACATTTCCATTGTCACAAGTCGTAATTCACCATATATACACATGATCATAGACGAAGTGTCTCGCTGTAGATGGACTCTATATACGTACAAGGCTATATAGTAAATCCGTCCTTGAATAATCACTGGCTTCGAGTACGATAACCCACCAAGTAAGACACTAGCTTAGAGACGGAGACCTTTGTCGAAACATAAGTAGGAACAAAACACACAGCTGAGATCGTCAATAGAATATAGGAGTCCTAAAACTCCCTTCTTAATGATTAAATTTTCGGCTCACTTCAAATCAAGACTTTAATTCGTAGAGTCACAGTTAATCCACTGAATGACTTAATAACGTCAGAAAAAACTCGCAATCTTAGTAGATATTAAAATCTCAAAGTCCAGAACTAACTCTGTCCTTCACAGATACTTAGTGTAGCGAGAAAGAGGATCAGTCTCACCAGCGGTACGGTTTATTATCCAAAACTTAAATCAAAACAAACTTCGATGAGAAGGAGATGTTTGTAGGGCTGGAGGTAGGCTGCTTCTCAGCCAGACGTCAACTCTGTTGATGAGACACCTACCCAAGAGACCGATTGACCCTAACTATTTTACGACAGTTAGCACAGCAGTTCCTGACTTAATTCAACAAAACACATCTTACATATATACATATCTAAATAATATAAGGTCAGATAATAATATAAAGCAAGATATCTTCATTTTAACAATTAATGAAGATATCGGCAATATAATATTAAGTGAAAAATAAAAATATACACATATAATAACAAATACCCCTTGGGTCCCATGCAAAGGACGCAACACCCTTGGGATTTCATTATTTTTTGTTTTGTATATTGTGATATCATATATATATATATATATATATATATATATATATATATATATATATATATATATATATATATATATACACACACACACAACACCCACCTTTCCTCATTTCTCCCTCCTGTCCTTCGTCCCTCCCTCTCTTTATCTTTCTCCTTACCTTCATTCCTCTGCACCATTCTTCACTACAGAGTGTGGACAACTTCCTCCCACTGTACTGACGACGTAGACGTTTTTTCCTTCTAAATTTAATGTAACAACCTGTGTGAGATGAATGATGGAGAGGGAGCCAGACAGGCAAGGAAGAAAGGCAAAACAAATAAAATAAATAAAAAGACAATGATGAAGAGTAAGAGAGAGAGAGAGAGAGAGAAAGAGAGAGAGAGAGAGAGAGAGAGAGAGAGAGAGAGAGAGAGAGAGAGAGAGAGAGAGAGAGAGAGAGAGAGAGAGAGAGAGAGAGAGAGAGACAGAGAGAGACAGAGAGACATCAGCTGAGACATTAAATTCCTGGTAATTAAGTGTACACACACACACACACACATACGTTAGTTTGAGTTTGTGTGTGTGTATTCACTTAATTGTGGTTACAGAGGTCGAATCTCAGTTCTTGGCCTCGTCTCTCCACTGGCCACTACAGAGTTTACTCTCTCTTGGCTGCGTGGGCCCTGTCATGTTTATTGTTAACACTGATGTATGGATCCCTCGTCTACCACTTCCTACCCACATCCTCGTAACTCATCTTTTTTTTTTTTTAAATTTCTGTCTGTGACCTTGTGTACCTGAGACCCGCGTCTCAAACACTCGCCTGTCCACCCTGTCAATTCCTTTCAGTATTTTGTACGTTGTAATCATATCCATACTGGTTACTCGTTTGATGTGTGCCTCAGGGGAAATGCTTGGGACTATGCTCACTTGGAGGTTCTTCCCTTTCAAGGTTTGTAGTCTTTGTCCCCCAAGGCTGAACTCTGTTTCCGGGATCAATTTATAGTCTTTCATTAGTATTCTTCTCATTAGTTTCATATTATCAATGCATCGGACTCAGTTTCATCTGTCATATCGTTTCCACACAGTAGAAACAGCACTGGTTTGAGTACTGACCCTTGGGGAACTCCACTCGTCACCCTTGCCCATTTCGGCACTTCTTTCCCTACATTTACTTGTTGTTCCCTAACTGTTACGTATGTCCTTATCCAACGTAGTCCTTTTCCTGTTGTTCTTGCCTGATCCACAATATTTTGTCCATCACTTGTGAGGAACTATATCAAATGCCTTCAGTCCAAAAAAATATGCAGTTCATATCTCTCTCTCTCTCTCTCTCTCTCTCTCTCTCTCTCTCTCTCTCTCTCTCTCTCTCTCTCCCTGCCTAGCTTTCGTTACCTTGTCATAGAACTCTAGCAAATCTGTGAGACATAATTTACCGTCTCGTAAAGAGTGCTGGTAGTTTATGAATCTGCGCCTTTCCAGGTGCTCCACTACCTTTCTGATAACTATCAGAAGAGTAACACTGGCTTACAGCTCAATGCCACCTGCCTGTTTCCATATTTAAATTAAGGGATTACATTCGTTGTTTTCTAGACCACTGGGGAGCTCCCCTGTTTCAACCGATTTGTTGAAAATCACAGTTCCTCTACTTCCTCTCGCAGAACCCACGGAGAGATGTTGTCTGGTCCCTCTGCCATCGAGATATATAACCTGCTCACTAGTTTCTTCACCTCTCCTCCCATTGTGTGTATTGTGCCCAGTACTCGTTTGTGAGATAATCTCCCTCTTTGAGTCTCGGTCAAAATTCCTGACTCCACTGAGAATTCTTCTCCTTCTTTCTTCAGCTTTTTAACCTGGTCCATCACAGTGGTTTTCTTTCTGATATGAGTGAACATCAATTTTGGCTCAGGTTTACTTTTCGATGCTTCGTCATTCTCAAATTGTCGTTCAGTCTCTCTTCTTACCAACACGTATTCGCTTCAGGCTCTTCTGCTTGCTTTCCTATTCTCCTGCGTTCTATGTGTGTGTGTGTACTCACCTAGTTGTACTCACCTAGTTGTGGTTGCAGGGGTCGAGTCATAGCTCCTGGCCTCTCCTCTTCACTGGTCGCTACTGGGTCACTCTCCATGCGCCATGAGCTTTATCATACCTCTTCTTAAAGCTATGAATGGATCCTGCCTTCACTACATCACTTCCCAAACTATTCCACTTCCCGACCACTCTGTGACTGAAGAAATACTTCCTAACATCCCTGTGATTCATCTGAGTCTTCAACTTCCAACTGTGTCCCCTTGTTGCTGTGTCCCATCTCTGGAACATTCTGTCTTTATCAACCTTGTCAATTCCTCTCAGCATTTTATATGTCGCTATCATGTCTCCCCTATTTCTCCTGTCCTCCAGTGTCGTCAAGTCGATTTCCCTTAACCTCTCCTCGTAGGACATACCCCTTAGCTCCGGGACTAGTCTTGTTGCAAACCTTTGCACTTTCTCTAGTTTCTTTACATGCTTGGCTAGGTGTGGGTTCCAAACTGGTGCTGCATACTCCAATATGGGCCTAACGTACACAGTGTACAGGGTCCTGAACGATTCCTTATTAAGATGTCGGAATGCTGTTCTCACCTAATTGTACTCACCTAGTTGTGGTTGCAGGGGTCGATTCATAGCTCCTGGCCCCGCTTCTTCACTAGCCGCTACTGGGTCACTCTCCCTGCGCCATGAGCTTTATCATACCGCTTCTTAAAGCTATGTATGGAACCTGCCTCCACTACATCGCTTCCCAAACTATTCCACTTCCCGACCACTCTGTGACTGAAAAAATACTTCCTAACATCCCTGTGATTCATCTGAGTCTTCAACTACCAACTGTGTCCCCTTGTTGCTGTGTCCCATCTCTGGAACATTCTGTCTCTGTCAACCTTGTCAATTCCTCTCAGTGTCTTATATGTCGTCATCATGTCCCCCCCTATCTCTCCTGTCCTCCAGTGTCGTCAGGTCGATTTTCCTTAACCTCTCCTCGTAGGACATACCCCTTAGCTCCGGGACTAGTCTTGTTGCAAACCTTTGCACTTTCTCTAGCTTCTTCACATGCTTGGCTAGGTGTGGGTTCCAAACTGGTGCTGCATACTCCAGTATGGGCCTAACGTACACAGTGTACAGGGTCCTGAACGATTCTTTATTAAGATGTCGGAATGCTGTTCTTAGGTTTGCTAGGCGCCCATATGCTGCAGCAGTTATTTGGTTGATGTGCGCCTCAGGAGATGTTCCTGGTGTTATACTCACCCCAAGATCTTTTTCCTTGATTGAGGTTTGCAGTCTCTGGCCCCCTAGGCCCCTCTGTGTGTGTGTGTGTGTGTGTGTGTGTGTGTGTGTGTGTGTGTATGGGATTACACACATTAGTACGTCTTTCTAACTCCGTTGCCCCACTAGTGTTTTAACAACCCAGCGGCAGTATAACCCATCAGCACCACAACCCACTAGCACCATAACCCACAAGCACCATAACCCACCACCATAACTCAGCAGCATCATAACCCACAAGCACCATAACCCACAAGCACCATAACCCATCATAACCCACCAGCACCATAACCCACCACTACAACCCACATCACCATAACCCACCACCATAACCCACCATCACACACTAGTACTACATCACAAACAAAACTGAAACTTTAACACACACCAACATCCTCATAAACACCAACACCGACACCAACACCAACACACCAACACCAACACCAATACCCACACCAACACCCTCACCAACACCAACACCCACACCAACACCCTCACCAACACCCTCACCATCACTCTCACCAACACCAACACAACACACCAACATCCACACCAACACACCAACATCAACACCAAAACCAACACAACAACAGCCTCACCAACACTCACCAACACCATCATCAGTAATCAGGCAAACTTTGAAATAAGAACAAAAAAAAGAGTCAAATATCTCTGAAAACTCTCCGGAGCGGCGATAAAACTTGAACGTCTATAAACCAATACGGAATTAATATCGATAAGTCCTAAATTTGTTTTTATGGTCGTCCGGCTTCTCCTGTAATATGGAATTTGGTCCGGGGATAAGAATACAAATAACACTGTTACCATTTTCCATTAACTATTGATAATTTTGAACGGGGGAAACTGAAGTGTTCTTAAGTAACAGTACTCACGCTGGAGCATCAGAGTGTGACGAACACTTACATATACCCAGACGTAGGAGAAACCAAGTGAATACAGAGAAACACAGGGATGAGGGAGCTTCTGCGCATCGCGACCTTCACAAGATCCTCTTCACTTAAAGAGGATCTCAGGACCCGAATGAAAGTAAGTCACTGTTTGAATTTATTGGGTTATTCTAGGTGAATCTAGAAAAGGAGCTCAGTGTTAGTCCATAACACTTGTGTGACCTCACGATCATTATAAAGATTCGTGTTATGCATTATAATACCTAAATATAAGCTGGCTATATTCAAATCACCCCGCACCTGTGTTTCTACCTACGAGTATTTTCCCCCTCTGAATTAATTGTAATTGTAAATAACGTTATTAATTCCAAACAATTATGTGGATTATAATTATTAAATAAAGAGATGCTCGCAGGAAGTTAAGTTATGGGTAAAAATGTTGTCTCTCTCACCTACCGTTTTTTACGTTGCCGATTTTTTCTAATTTAAGTTACGTCAAGTCGAATATTTTTCCCCCTCAAAGAGTTCTTCTTATAACTCACAAACTTTTTTTAACGTCGGGCACTGTGTGGCAACTTCCGGGAGGCGAGAATACTCTAATGTAGAAGACATAAGAGTAATTTAATGTAGATGAGACAAAAATATGCTAATGTAGAGGAGACAGCACAACCAGCAACATGCTGTTTGACTTCCTGCCTTTCCTCTCGTTCTTTCCTCCCTCTCTTCTCTCTCTACCTTCTTCTTTCCCTCATCTTCTGTCTGTCTGTCTCTCTGCCTCTGTCTGTCTGTCTCTGTCTGTCTGTCTGTCTGTCTGTCTCTCACTCTCTCTCTCTCTCTATCTATGTCTATCATTCTTTACACAGGGTTTTACAAGATTAGATTTAGGGTTTCTAACTTTATTTACAAGCTAAAATCTGTTGCCTACATCAGCTCATTTGAAAGCCCTTATATTGTTAAGAGATATACAAAGATGGAACAGGACAGAGTTGTAGCCATCTGTGGGCCAGCGATTTCATTTGGTCAACTGACTTTATTTTGATGATGTCATTATGCTGTAGAATATGTTCCAGAGTCCAGACTCAAGTCATCTCCTCTCTCTCTCTCTCTCTCTCTCTCTCTCTCTCTCTCTCTCACTTAATATTGAGGAGAATATGAATAAAAATAAAAGGAACAAGGGCAAAATCAAACCAGGTTGGCAGTACAAAACAACTAACTATTTGTGACTGCAGAATAATAACGAAATTCACAAAAAAAAAGTAAAATGAATTGAATGGTAACCCTCAGGAACATATTAATTGAACACGGTTACACAAAGAAAGCAAGTGAAAGTTTAGAACCTCTAAGCGGGAGTCTGAGAGGAACACTGCACGTAACAGCATATGTCATCACAAAAAATTCTTCGATTATGTTACGGAAAATAAAGTTGGAAGAAAAAAATGGAATCTATACCTTAATACTTCCTTCATCTCTATATTGACAGCTGAAGACAAGCTTGCCTTCCCACTAACAGTAATGTTTAACAAGCCTCCAGAAGGCGATGGCTGGAAACTGGTATGTGTTACCTCAATGACAAGACCTGTGTCCTTGGTTATCGTCCCATTAACTTAACCTCATCATTGGGTAAACAAATGGAAAGTGTTAATTAACGTGAACAATGTCATAAAATTTCTAGAGGGTAATAACTAACAGCTGATAATTATAATGGATTTCGCTACACAGACCCTCAACTAGCATCAGAGGATCAGTGGGAGAGTAAAGATGAGGTCTGGGAGACATCACTGTTATTTGTTACCTCATCTTTACAATATGTGAAGACTGCAAATAGAAAGGGTCCTAATGCTAACCAAATTTTGATTTCTTAAACAAACGATACCACGGGCGGGGATAGAACCTGCGATAGCCACTGGGCCAGCTGGCTACAATAAGATTCATCCAACTAGGTATATTTATACACCATAAGAAGGTTAGCATAGGCACAGTGGTGCCTATGCTAATACAAAACAAAAACAACATTGACTCAATGATGCACTTATGAGACCGCACCTTTAATATGCTTTATAATTTTAGCCTCCAAATTACAAAAAAAAAAGAGGAAAACACACTAGAGGGATTGAAGAAAGCAAGAACGAACCTCTTATTAAAAAAACAAATCACCCGAAAAAACTCAAGGCACTTCACCGTCTGTTCCTTAGAAAACAGAGACTACCAGGACTCAAAAAAAAAAATCCTTGTGGTTATAATCATAACCATAATTTTTAAAAAGGCTGACCTGTAAGCCAGCGGAATTCCGCCGTCAGATGACCAAAAGCTCCAGCTGCGGGTCATCATGTGACTAAGACCCGCTTCAGAAAGCACTTGTCCTGTTTCCTGACAAACTTTACCTAACCTAACCTAACCTACAAGGTGAGATACATATGTTTGTTGTCTTATTTATCAGAATCATGGATTCATAGATCACTGGAACAGATGTGCCCACTGAAGACGTAACTACATAAACAATATTATCATTTAAAAACCAGCTGCACAGACACTGCATATTTAGGATTCAATTACATATTGTATTGGGGAGAGATGTGATCAATTGAATCTTGACATTAATTCGAGAACTGCTTCAAGACAAGAAGCTAATACTGAGTGAACCAGGGCATAGTGGTAGTGGTGGAGGTTACTTGCTGATTGCCTTTCTCAGGTACTAAAATTTATATCCCCCCCTCTCTTTCTGTCTCTGTCTGTCTGTCTGTCTGTCTGTCTGTCTGTCTGTCTGTCTGTCTGTCTGTCTGTCTCTGACTCTCTCTCTCTCTCTCTCTCTCTCTCTCTCTCTCTCTCTCTCTCTCTCTCTCTCTCTCTCTCTCTCTCTCTCTCCCTGTATGTGTTAAAGAAATCACAGTTCCTTTGACAAAAACTTTTCTTTTTCATCTTGCGTTCCTCTTTCCTCATCACCCTTCTCTGTTCCCCCTATTTATGTTCTTCACTTTCTCCCGTCTTCTCTAATTGCTTTGTTGAGTGATACGTTATCTTAAAGCCGCCTTCACCTCTTGTTTGTATATATTTTTTTTTTTTTGGTTTATTCTTAAATGTTTGACTGTTGATTTATTTCTGGGTTTACGCAGAATGACTGACTGGTAAATATATTTCACCACACAGTGACTGTGATCTTTGAAATTTCATAATTTGGGAATATGAAAAGAACTGTCTGAAATATTTGTCCGTTTGTGTGCGGACTTACGTAATTATGTTTGCGTAGTTGTGGCCGCATGGATATATTCTTGGTACTTCCTGGGAGTCACTCAAAGAGTGGTCACACATGATTCTTGGTCTTATAAGCCCTAACACACCTGTTCTTGTAACTGTGTATGAAATTTGCTTCTACCACTTCCTCGTTCAGTTCGTCCTATTTCTTAATCACTCTCGTCAGGTTGAATTCACTTAAATTCTCCTCATAAGACATACCCCTTAGTTCTGGGACTAGTCTTGTTGCAAAGTTTTGCACTTTCTCTAATATTTTGACGGGACTGATAAGGTGTGGGTTCCCTACTGGTGCTGCATACTCCAATATGGGCCCGACGTACACGGTGTACAGTGTGGTGAATGACTCATTAGATGTCGAAACACTATTCTTAGGTTTGCCAGGCGCCCATATGCTGCAGCAGTTACTTGCTTGATGTGCACATCAGGGGATATTCTCGGTATAATACTCGTCCCAAGATCCTTTTCTTTGAGTGAGGTTTGCAGTTTTTGTCCCCTGGGCCTGTACTCCGGCTGCGGTCTTCTTTGCCTGTCCCCAAGCTTCATGACTTTGCACTTGGTGGGGTTAAACTCCAGGAGCCATTTGTTGGACCAGGCTTGCACGATGTCCAGATCCCTTTATAGTCTTTCCTGATCCTCATCTGCTTGTATTCTTCTAATTAGTTTCACGTCGTCTGCAAACAGGGACACCTCTGATTCTGTTCCTTCCGTCATGTCATTCACATGAACAAGAAACAGCATCGGCTCTATGACTAACCCTTGTGGAATCCCACTCAACACATGCTCCCACTCCGACACATTACGTACGATCTATCACTCGTTGTTTCCCTCCTATCAGGTATTCGCTGATCCATTGCAGTACTTTCCTGCTATTCCTGCCTACTCCTCTAGCATTTGTACTAGTCTTTTGTGCGGTACTGTGTCGAAAGCCTTACAGGCCAAGAAAATGCAAGCTACCCATCCTTCTCTTTCTCTCCTGTCTTACTTCCGTTACCTTGTCGCAGAACTCCAGTAGGTTTGTGATACAGGATTTCCCATCCGCACGCGCGCGTGTGTGTACGTGTGTGTGTGTGTGTGTACTCACCTAGTTGTACTCACCTAGTTGTGGTTGCAGGGGTCGAGACATAGCTCCTGGCCCCGCCTCTTCACTGGCCGCTACTTGGTCACTCTCCCTGCGCCATGAGCTTTATCATACCGCTTCTTAAAGTTGTGTATGGAACCTGCCTCCACTACATCACTTCCCAAGCTATTCCACTTCCCGACTACTCTGTGACTGAAGAAATACTTCCTAACATCCCTGTGATTCATCTGAGTCTTCAACTTCCAACTGTGTCCCCTTGTTGCTGTGTCCCATCTTTGGAACATTCTGTCTCTGTCAACCTTGTCAATTCCTCTCAGTATTTTATATGTCGTTATCATGTCCTCCCTATCTCTCCTGTCCTCCAGTGTCGTCAGGTCGATTTCCTTTAACCTCTCCTCGTAGGACATACCCCTTAGCTCCGGGACTAGTCTTGTTGCAAACCTTTGCACTTTCTCTAGTTTCTTTACGTGCTTGGATAAATGTGGGTTCCAAACTGGTGCTGCATACTCCAGTATGGGCGTAACGTACACAGTGTACAGGGTCCTGAACGATTCTTTATTAAGATGTCGGAATGCTGTTCTTTGTGTGTGTGTGTGTGTGTGTGTGTGTGTGTGTGTGTGTGTGTGTGTGTGTGTGTGTGTGTAGTGTGCTTGTAAGGTGTTTTTTCGCTGCATAAGGATGTATTAGTTTGTGTTTGTGTATGGTTTGATTTGTAGGGAAGAATTTTGGAGGTATGGGGTGTATTTTGGTGTGTGGGATTGTGAAGGTGTGTATGGGGAGGTATAAGGGCACTTGGAGCGTTTAAGGGTATGGTAGAGTGTGTCAGGGTTTGTGGGTGTGTCTGTATGTGAGAGTGTGTAGGGGTGTATGCATGAGGATGTATGGGTGTTATTATGTGTAGGGGAGTGTATGGAGGTGTGAAAGGGAGTGTTAACAAGTTTGGGATTGTTAAGATGTATGTGGG
The DNA here is from genome assembly GCA_009830355.1 of Cherax destructor. Lineage (NCBI taxonomy): Eukaryota > Metazoa > Arthropoda > Malacostraca > Decapoda > Parastacidae > Cherax > Cherax destructor. The sequence continues at coordinate 98,353 of WNWK01002334.1, read as the reverse complement.
GTGTATAAAGGTGTGTTAGATGGTGTGTGGGTATACGCTTGTATGAGCTTTGTGTAAGAGTGTATGTGTCTGGGTGCGGGTGCGTGTACCTAAGGGTGTGTAGGAAAGGGTGCATTAAGGGTGCTTTAGGGGTGTGTTAGGGTGTGTGGGATTCTGAAGGTGTGTGTATGGGGTGTGTGGTGTATGAGTGTGTGGGAGGGGAGGAGATAGGGGAGTTACTGACGCTTGTGTTTGCTCGTTGTATTGCTTTTAATAAAACAATAACCGGTGCTTGATTTGCATGTTACATAGCAGTGTATCAATCAACCAAACTCCCAGCGGGGCCTCTGCCAGCCGGGCCAAGACCAGCTTATTCTATGTAGCAGGAAGGCTGGAAATTGCCTTCGATTGCATTATTCTTGGTCCTTCTGGCGATTTCAGCAGCTACGTTTGATTGGCTCACAGCCGTAGAGTACTTTTTCCTTTCTTTTTTTTTTTTCCTTTTTTTTTTACCTATTCTGTTGTTTATCACGGAAATTTCACTTATTGCTGACATCCACTGTTTTACACCCAATTTTTTTTTTTTAATTATGAAGCTGCGTCCAACCTTCTTAATGTATCGAACACTCTTCCTGAATAAATCAAGATGTGAAAGCAGAGTAAGTCTTTGTCGAAAACGATGTGAACTTTTGAAATGTTGATAAATCTTTTGACTCAAGGAAACCCGTTTTTTAATATAGGTTTGTTGGGTGTAATTGTTTTTGACATAGTAGGAGTCAGCTCTTCGACTCACTTTCCTTGTGACTTACAACTGATGATAATGTTTTATTTATCATCTTCACTTGCAACTCACCAACTCTCTCTCTCTCTCTCTCTCTCTCTCTCTCTCTCTCTCTCTCTCTCTCTCTCTCTCTCTCTCTCTCTCTCTCTCTCTCTCTCTCTCCTCCCTCCTGATTCAAAATGCGCTCAGTGACTGTTACCGCATCTAGTGTTAAGACAGTTATGGGTCTCATCCTGGGGCTTATCAGACCGAAAATCGGGGCTCTTCCCTTGTCCACTGGTCTGGCTTAATTACAATTTCTTATTAACTCTTCTCCGGGCTGAGGGACTGACCACCTTATGTCTCCAATGTTGATGGACTGATTACATCATCTTATTTCACTACTGCACCTGCTGTATTTGACTGAAGAAGCCTACTGTGTAGGCGAAAATTTTCAATAATAAAGATACCAAACTGCTGCACATGTGTCTTAATCAACTAGACGGTATTTTATACCTTTTTTAATATATCTATATCATGGTTATGGAGGAATTTAATTATCTCTCTGTACTATATTCTGTAATACTTTAGTTTGGCTACAAATTTCACATTTTAAGAATTAACTTGCATTATCCTATATATTATTGCAATACTATTTATGATTTTTTAAAATATTTCAGTATAGTTCTGAAACCTCTTGTATCACTTCATCCCACACACACACACACGGGGCAAGGAGCTATGACTCGACCCCTGCAACCACAACTAGGTGAGTACACACACGCTCGTGGAGCAAGAAGAGTGACCTAGTAGCGGCCAGTGAAGAGGCGGGGCTAGGAGCTGTGACTCGACCCCTGCAACAACAACTAGGTGAGTACAACTACGTGAGTACACACACACACATACATATATATATATATATATATATATAAATAGAAGAAAGAGAGAGAGAGAGAGAGAGAGAGAGAGAGAGAGAGAGAGAGAGAGAGAGAAGGCCCATACATATAATGCATGACGAGACCTTTGGGAGACTGGCTGCAGAAACTAAGACAGGTACAAGGGATCATATACAATAGAGAGGCGAGGACCGTAGCTTCCTGGGAGCAGAAAGCATACGGAAGCCCCGGGAATGATGTGGAAAGAGGCACTGAAGACATGGCTCTATCGTGGGTATAAATCCAAATGCAGCGGTGTAAAATTACTATCATCCAGTTTACTTAAAAAAATACAGTAGCCCAAGTTGCAGTTGCTATATTTTGTCAAGGCCCAATTAGCTCCTCTGAAATGGTTATGGAAGAGTACCGAAAAAATTGAGGCATGTTATACCAGACTTGGCGTCTGTGGTTACTGTTTGATTTATTTATCTATTTTATCACGAACAGATATCGAGGGAATAAAAGAATAGCCTACAATTAAGAGAGTGATCAATACATGTGCGTGCTGAATACAAAAGGGCAAAAAAAAAAAAAAGCTGAAAGCAAAGGTGTGTAATGTATGATACTTACAAAAGGCTGTATATATATATATATATATATATATATATATATATATATATATATATATATATATATATATATATATATATATATATATATATATATATATATATATTCACAAACACTAATCTCAGGTCGAAGGAGATTCGAACCTACGCACCTTGGAACAAGGTACGCAGTGCTCTACCACCGTATTACACTGGTCCAATACCTTGGCGCCCAGCTAACGCTAGACATTTTGGTCCAAGGCAGCCAGCTTTCAGGCAGGTGACCGCTGCCGCAGCCTCTCTCGGAGAGAGAGGCTGCGGAAGGTAACAAACCCGCACTGCGCTACTCTGAGAAAACTTCCCCTCACTCCTTCAGTTGCTGCCTTGCAACTTTGCATAGCTCCTGATGACGCGCTGAGAAGAGTGAAAGTACTTGAGCTGAAGATTTCCACCCCCCGTGGCTTGTCTTGCATAGTTAAGATCGCTGTGTGTGTGTGTACTAAAAAAATATTCGAGTCCACTGGATGTCAGGAAGTTCTTCTTAGTCTCACAATAATTGGAAAGTGGAATGAACATGACGAGGTTGGGAAAGAATATTCCGTACACTGTTTTATGGGATGGTATGATACTGATTAAACTAAGAAGGCATTGACGGGAGCCCGGCCTCGACCCTAACAAGTACAAACTGGTGAGCACACACTATTTTTTTTTAATGAAGCAACACATAGTAGTCTAGAGAACTACTATGTGTTCTGGACGAACGGAAATGTCCTCTAAAGATTTATTTCAAATTTGTTGGTTAGTTGTGCATTTTTTTCAGTCACGGTATTGTGACTTCTATTGTTATTCGTCTTTTTGAGAGCCATGAATGGGGATATCTACAGTAGATTACTGTTTCATTTTTATTTATCTTCTTTTATTTTTATTTTTTTATCTTTATTTTCCTTCTTTTTTCTTCTTCTTTTTTCTTTTTTAACTTCATCGTCAACTTTTCCTTCATGTTCTTCGTCTTCTGTTGTACGGTATCCGCAAATTAACTTGGGAATTCCTCTTGGAAAAGACGTTAAACTTGTGTATGTTAGTTACACGAAGCTCGGTATTGTTATTGGCCAGTATAGCTCCGTGTTTGTCACTTCTAGGACTAAATATTTTTGGGGGTACCATACTCATTCTTTGGAAGTAATATCCGATAAGGAGGACAAGGGGAATATGTAGGAAGGGATACCACTCCCTGTCAAGGCGGTGAGAGAAACATATTTAGCTACATATTGTCAGGTCAAGGTTAGTGACCCTCGGGTAGTCGACAGGCTTTAAGAAAATTGAAAACAGGTGAGACAAACAAGGGAAAAAAAACAGGCAATCCTAAATTTTGTACATCTGCGCTTACGAACATACAGGGCTCTTACGAACAGGGCATTTACGAACAGGGCACTTACGTATAGGACGCTTACGAGCAGGGAATTTACGAACAGGGCACTTACATGCATTGCTCTTATGAACAGGGATGTTACGAACAGGGCTCTTACGAATAGGGCATTTACGAACAGGGCACTTACGAAAAGGGCACTTACAAACACTTGCAAAATAAGTGATTTTAAAACCAACGAGTTTCAGCACACACACGTGTGAAATTCAACCATCCTCAGTACTGTTGTTTCCTTGCAGTTGGAGGCTACCAAAATAATTTAAGCTTCCTGTAGGAGAGGTAGAGTTTCGTGGTTCAGGAAAGGTTAAAGAGCAGCATTTTAGAAATAGTATTCCAGAGTGTGCCGCGAGGAGGCTGGTGCTTAGCATATTAATACGTATGAGCCTAAGACGGTCATGTATCAGCCAATGCTCTAATGCATTCATTTTCTTCCGAGGTTACGTGCGTCTATTCCTTAACGCGTAACTAAGTAAATACTATTTTCTTTAATTTAGTCTAAGTAGATTTAGGTTAAATTAGGCTAGGTTACGTAAAAGCTATTAAAAAAAGTATTTTTAACTATTGATAGGAGAATATTAAAAAAAAAAAAGCCAGGCGTGCCACTCGTGGTGAGCTGAGTTGCTTGCAAGAGGACGACGATAAAGCTCCCAACATAAAGCAAAATAATTCTTGCAAGTCTTTATGGAGGATCACAAAATTAGGATTTTTCAATTTCAAAATAATTAACAGTTCTTCAGCGCCAAAACAAGAAAAGAAGAATTTTTTTTTTATATTGTGAAAAAAATCTGTCTTTAATATGACACGAGAACGAGGCTCGAATTTAATAGTTTGCAGAAAAAAGGCCAGAATAAATGCATTATAAAAGAACTTAGAAAAAATAAAACTGTAAAGTTTTTTCCTAAAATTAAACACAATTTGAAGGACTGTAATGTAGGATAAATGAAGACAGTATCAATATAGAAGCACAAATAAGATATTTAATGCAGTGTTGTTATTGATTAAATACCACTTGTTCGTGGTTATAATAATATGTACACCTAACGGGGAGTAGAATGAAATTAGCTCTGAGGCATCCACACCATCGTATATCTTCGTGACTTGAAGCAAGCCTAGTTCGCTAGGCTCAAGTTGTTTGTAGGATTGTATGGTCCACTGGGTTAGAGCGTCGTGAATTTTCGCTCACCATGAGGCGGTATAAAACATGGGATCGATCCTCCGGCTAGTCGCAGTGTTGTTATTGATTAAATACCACTTGTTCGTGGTTACAATAATTATATATATATAATATGTGTGTGTGTGTGTGTGTTGCAGTAATGAATCTGCTTTATTGATTAATGCAGAAGCGTAGCAAAGACGATATGAGAAACTTTAAATGAGCTTTAATGAAGAAAAACTGCAACCAGACAGGATGATGGGCAACAGAGGTGAACAAGGATCTCATTACCAGACTCATGTTAATGACAAACGGGATTGGATATACACACCGAGAGGTGAGTATCTCTCAGTGTACATTCACTGAGAGGTGAGTATCTCTCAGTGTACATTCACTGAGAGGTGAGTATCTCTCAGTGTACATTCACTGAGAGGTGAGTATCTCTCAGTGTACATTCACTGAGAGGTGAGTATCTCTCAGTGTACATTCACTGAGAGGTGAGTATCTCTCAGTGTACATTCACTGAGAGGTGTATCAGTGTACATTATGAAATCGCACCTTGATAATGGTCCATACATACTGAAAAGTCGTCAAATGTTTCCTGTCTAGTGTTGGAAAAATGAATTGTTGCACATATGATGCTGTTGCTCTTCGTTTATGTGAAGAATTTACACCTAATGATTTATGTTAAGAAATATAATTATGATATTACTCCAAAAGAAAGCGGAATATATTTTTTATTATTTACTTTATGTAAAGCCGTAAACCCGTGTGGGTCGCTGAGCTCAAGGAGTATGGGGGCTCGAACCTCAGGCCATTGATCTTAAGATAGAAGTGTAGCCTAAGAAATATAGTGATAAAAATAGTCCCAGTGGACGAATCTGAGTTAAGAGATGCAACAGAGGTTATCCAAAATATTAGTTGGTATTAAGAGAATGTGCTTCATGTTTTGTAATGGTTGTAGTGGTGGTTTATTTGTCAATAACCAGGACAAGTGCCTCCAGACACTGGCAAGCGGTTAATGACCTGGTAAGCGGTTAATGACCTGGTAAGCTGTTAATGACCTGGTAAGCGGTTAATGACCTGGTAAGCTGTTAATGACCTGGTAAGCGGTTAAATATGCATTTGTCTAAGAGACTCTAGGTTTTCACCACACTTAAAAAGCGAACGATTACTACATAGATTTCTAAGCTGATTCCAGATACTTGATTAGGTTAAATGAAATTCCGGTTTCGTGAAGATTATCCGACAAGGAAAACCATCAGGAACCCAAGCGGCCACAAGAGGAAACACTCTGCCAAGTTTCGATAGGAAGCTTATATTTACAAGTATACGTATCAGTTTGAAGTGTCACATCAGGAGGACGAGACCTTCTCAAGACATCGCCAGAAAAATAATGGAAACATTGTTTCACCTTAACACTGCTCAAAGGATGACGACTAAAAGACACATTACCGTCGATAGAATAACTCACAAAAAAAACACACACTTTGAAAAGGAAATTTTATATGACGTTTCTCTTCATTGTTGACCATTATCCAATCAAAAAGAATAGTTTCGTGTATCCATTAACCAGGTGTCGAGCCACTAAATGCACGACCACTCCAAGAGCAGGTAACGACTCAAGACACCGTAATACTCGACAATAACAGCGTAACAATAGATATTACGTTTTCTTCGAGCGGACACAGGCTGAGGAGGGATCAATCTAAGTTATTAATGTGATGATTAATTCTGGTGAGTGTGCAACCTGAGGCAGTTGTGAAGCGAGGACTTAGAGTGGATATTATGACTGATGAAAAGGAAGAGGCAGAGAGAGAGAGAGAGAGAGAGAGAGAGAGAGAGAGAGAGAGAGAGAGAGAGAGAGAGAGAGAGAGAGAGAGAGAGAGAGAGAGAGAGAGAGAGAGAGAGAGAGACAGACAGACAGACAGACAGACAGACAGCGACAAAGAAAGACAGGTGAGAACGGAAAAGGAAAGAGAGACTGATTAGGTAATTATTATCCCTCTATTCATGCAGCAGCAATAAACCCGTAAGGGTTATGCAGTCCCTGGGGAATAACTGGAGTATACCTGGAGAGGGTTTCGGGGGTCAACGCCCCGGCGGCCAGGTCTGAGACCAGCAGGAGGAAGGAGAGGGGGGGAAGGATAATCAGGAATTTTCTCGAGGAAGAGGAGCATAGTTCCACTTTCTAAGAATAAGAGCCCCTCACCTTCATCAAGGTGTCTCCCTAGAAGGGAATGATCACTTAACAGGTGGTGAGAGAAGGAAGAAAGTGTCGAGTGGAGAGAGAGGGAAGAAAGTGTCGAGTGGAGAGGGAAGAAAGTGTCGAGTGGAGAGAGAGGGAAGAAAGTGTTGAGTGGAGAGAGAGGAAAGTGAGATGAGGGGATTTTTTTTTTACAGTTATCGTCACCAGGAACAACACCTGGATAATTCCAACTGTTACTGAAGGAAGATCGTCCCGTCGTCAAGAATGTGCCGATATATATATATATTATATATATATTATTGTGACATGGTCCTCGGACCAAGAGTAACACACCTAGCTTGGCTGGGTGCTTAGTTCTTGTAGGATTGTGTGTTCTCGTGGGTTAAGGCGTCATGTGATTTTCGCTCACCACGAGGCAGGGCCAAAACTACAAGGGTTCGAATCCTCGGCTAGTGTTTGAAGAAAAATAAATATGGAACAGATATTGCAGCATCTTGCTCAGGACTGTTCTGCTTTCTTACACACGATATGACATTCAATCAGGACCTGGGTGTTCACTTACACAAGATCAGTGTTCAATTACACAAGATCAGTGTTCACTTACACAAGGTCAGTGTTCACTTACACAAGATCAGTGTTAACTTACACAAGATCAGTGTTCACTTACACTAGATCGAAGTGCTCACTTACACAAGATCAGTGTTCACTTACACAAGATCGGAGTGTTTACTTACACTAGATCAGTGTTCACTTACACAAGATCAGTGTTCACTTACACAAGATCAATGTTCACTTACACAAGATTAGTGTTCACATATAAAAGATCAGTGTTCATTTACACAAGATCAGTGTTCACTTACACAAGATCGGAGTGTTCACTTACACAATATCAGTGTTCACTTACACAAGATCAGTGTTCACTTACACTAGATCGAAGTGCTCACTTACACAAGATCAGTGTTCACTTACACAAGATCAATGTTCACTTACACAAGATCGGAGTGTTCACTTTCACAAGATCAGTGTTCACTTACACTATCAGTGTTCACTTACACAAGATTAGTGTTCACTTACACAAGATCAGTGTTCACTTACACAAGATTAGTGTTCACTTACACAAGATCAGTGTTCATTTACACAAGATCAGTGTTCACTTACACAAGATCGGAGTGTTCACTTACACAAGATCAGTGTTTACTTACACAAGATCAGTGTTCACAGACCCCTGGTTGTCTTCAAGAGGGAGCTGGACAGATACCTAAAGTCAGTGCCAGATCAACCAGGCTGTGGTTCGTACGTTGGACTACGTGGAGCCAGCAATAACAGCCTCGTTGATCAGGCCCTGATCAACCAGGAGGCCTGGTCTTGGACCAGGCCGTAGGGACGTTGATCCCCGGAATGCCCTCCAGGTAGACTCCAGGTAGGTAGACACAAATTCGGAGTGTTCACTTACACAAGGTCGGAGTGTTCACTTGCACAATATCACAGTGTTCACTTACACAAGATCGGAGTGTTCACTTACACAAGATCAGTGTTCACTTACACAAGATCAGTGTTCACTTACACAAGATCAGTGTTCACTTTCACAAGATCAGTGTTCACTTACACAAGATCACAGTGTTCACTTACACAAGATCGGAGTGTTCACTTACACAAGGTCAGTGTTCAGTTACACAAGATCAGTGTTCACTTACACAAGCTCACAGTGTTCACTTACACAAGATCAGTGTTCACTTACAAAAAATCACAGTGTTCACTTACACAAGATCGGAGTGTTCACTTACACAAGATCAGTGTTCACTTACACAGAATCACAGTGTTTACTTACACAAGATCGGAGTGTTCACTTACACAATATCAGTGTTCACGTACACAAGATCACAGTGTTCACTTACACAAGATCAGTGTTCACTTACACAAGATCACAGTGTTCACTTACACAAGATCACAGTGTTCACTTACACAAGATCAGTGTTCACTTACACAAGATCACAGTGTTCACTTACACAAGATCACAGTGTTCACTTATACAAAAGACCTTTCAACATGTCTGGAGTTTTCTAACACGTTATTTTTTTCCACTGGATATGACCCACAACAGTCGGATAAGACAGGTCTCTGAGGAGGTGACCACCTCTGTGGCCCTACAGGGGCATCAGGGGCAGCAGGGGTATAAGGAAACTTGCTCGTATTTCTTCTAGGGACTTGAATCCGGGACTTCTTTGTTGGGGGGTTGGAATGCTTTCTCCAGTGAGCTACGCGGCACCCCAGTGGTGAGGGAAGAGTAAGTGTAAAGAGAGAGAGAGAGAGAGAGAGAGAGAGAGAGAGATAGAGAGAGAGAGAGAGAGAGAGAGAGAGAGAGAGAGAGAGAGAGAGAGAGAGAGAGAGAGAGAGAAGAAGAAGAAGAAGAAGCAAGTGGATGGATGAATGAATAACACGTACGAGGGGTGAGTACGTTGTTGGGTAGTTGTTATTGGGTTTACCGGGATTACAGGGGTTATCGATGTTATCGGGTTTACTGGAGCCACCGGGGTTACCAAGGATACCGGGGTGATCGAGGTAGTCAAGAATACCGGGTGTGTTGGAGTTACCGGGAAGACCGGAAGAGTGAAAATCTGATTTTCCTAGAGCGAGTACGTGGGTTGTTGAGAGACAGAAGTACCTGTAGGTAAGAGAGAGAGAGAGAAAGAGAGAGAGAGAGAGAGAGAGAGAGAGAGAGAGAGAGAGAGAGAGAGAGAGAGAGGAGAGAGTGGAGGAGAGAAATAAAGAGAGAGAGAGAGAGAGAGAGTGAAGCGAGGCGGAGAGAGCGGAGGTAACCGTGGATGGTTTGACGGGGGTGGTGATGGAGGGAGGCAGGGAGGGAAGTAGGGAGGAGAGGAATGAGGTGACTCACTGATAAAACCTGTTGCCCCCTCTTTTCATGTGTAGGGGAAGGTCACCTCCCCCCACTTCAGGAGGGAGTGTGGGGGTAGGGGGCAGACGCTCTGCTCCTCACTTCAGGGATTAACAATGAAATAAATGAGTACAAGCAATTTTTCTTCTCCGGGCACTTATTTAGTGTTTTTTACCGTGTGCTCAGGAACACGGTGCGGCACATGTCGCTTTACCCTGAAAAAAAGGGAGAGAAGAAATTGTGAGGAATAATATAATGAAACCACAAAACACAACAAAACAAAACATATATATATATATATATATATATATATATATATATATATATATATATATATATATATATACTAGACATGTATCTCTTAAATCTTTTGTACCATATTATGTAATAAAATATACCTATTGGTAAAAAAATTAAAAGATGGGGTGGTAGGGAAAGTGGAATATTCAAATGGCTTCAGGAAGAAATCCTAATATTCTTCCTTGAAGCCTTTTATCCACTTCTCCGAGGCAATGGGTCCACAATATATATATATATATATATATATATATATATATATATATATATATATATATATATATATATATATATATATATAAAACCGGAAATGTGGGAACTTCAGCTCTGTTCTATGCATTTATTTATCCGAGTTTGTCGGATGTCGAGCTCAGGACCACGGTCCCTTCCCTACGTGTGTAATTACCAAGTTTGTGAGCTGAGAGTTTCCGCTTTGGGACACGTGTCTTCACAGAAATGTCGTCTGATGTTATCTGTGTCTATCGTATGCTTCTAATTAATGCTGTTAATTATTTGAGCTTCCACTACATGGGCCCCTGTGTGCGTGTTTTCACGACTTCTCTGATGTTGTAAAAGTGTTTCCTGGAGCTTTACGACTCATTCGCCATGAGTTCAAAGCTCACCCGTTCCGTGGTTTGTTTCCGAGCCTCTCTGTGACTCATCAGGGTTCTTATTGTCCTGTGTCTCTTCGCCCTGGTCCTTCCCATGTCTGATTGTCCATCTGTCTATATTTATAGAATTTTGGAGGTGGTGAAGGAGACTGTCTCCTCTTGGCCTCTGTTCTAGCGAGGCGAGCCGTGTCCTTTTTTTCCCCCCTGTTTAGTGCTATATATAGTTTAAAATTACGAGCATTTGTAGTACGTAATAGTTCCTTTTGCATCCCATTTCTGTGTGATTACTTCAGCTCAGACTGAGGTTGATGAGTTGCAGCCTACGTGTGTCTCTTGACTTTCCATTAGTTTACATGATCTATCTCTATCACGTGTGTGATCCCTGGTCCTGGGTCATTCCAAGGTACACTATCTTCGGTCTGCAGTACTTCGTAAATAACGATGATATATGTACTCACCTATGTGTGTTTGCATGGTCGATTTGCAGCGCCTCTGTGCACCTGTAATTTCCACTGTGTTGCTTCAGAAGCAGAGCAAAGCTCATGTCTCGTCTTCCGTATTTATTGTATGTGTGTGTGTATGTGTGAGTATTTTTATGTGTGTATGTGTGTGTGTGCATGTGCGTACTTCTTTGCCCTTTCCAGTTTTCAAAACCCTCCACATGCTGGGGTTGAATTTCAGATAAATCCTTCAATTTGTCTAGGTTTATTTGTAGCCTCTTCTTTTTCTCTCTTCTTATTCGTCTCATTAGCCTCACATCATCTGCGAACATCTGGCATGTCGTTCACATACCCAACAAACAGAACCGGCGCAAAACGGCCCTTCCTCTCATAGAGGAATGAGCGAAGAGGCTCAAGGCAGCGCCATTTCGCCAGGATCTCAGAAGTAGAAAGCATCAAAAGCTGCTTCCGCCTCTTGCGGTCTCGCCTTCGTTAGATCTAGACACTCGTAACCATTCTCGGCGGATGCCTTCGCATTAGCTGGGCTTGAGGAGGTCAACGACTTGCACCTCTTGTGCTGCATTGCCAGACTGCTTTGTCTATCCTTGTGCAGCCCCGTTAGTTACACTTGCCCATTCCAGTGCCCCTTCCCGGAAAATCGCACTGCACTCCTTGATCAACTGCAATGCTAAACCTATTATTCGTGCCTACTTCAGCTTTAGTCCCGCACTTATTTGTTTTACTGTGTCAAATTCTTTCGTGCCCTTCAAGAATATGCAATCCAGTCATCCCTTATATTTTGCCTTACTTTCTTACCTTATACACTGACTTGGTTCAATAACTAATCACTAGTTTGACTACATAATGGTCGATGTCGGACCGAAACGTCGTCATAAGATTCAGTTTCCTAGTTGTGGTTAATTTGTGTGTTGTTTCAGTCACGGTATGGCAGCTTTTCCTTCGTTTACTTTATCACAGAACTCAAGCAGGTTGGGGAGACAGTATTTACCATCTCTAAAACCGTGTTGGTTGTATCTATGAAAACACTCTTCTTCAAGACTCCACAACTCTTTCCATTATCTTTTTCCTTAGCTTGTAGCTGAATGCTAGTTGTCTCTCTACTCTCTTAAATAACTGTACTACGGCTACGTTTGCAGTTTTTCACGCTGCTGCCAGTGTTGTCCTCTGTCAAGTGATATGTACATTTTGGCAAGAGGGGCACACAGTGCTTTTGTACTCACCTAATTGTGGTTGCAGGGGTCGAATCATAGCTCCTGGCTCCGCCTCTTCACTGGTCGCTACTAGGTAAACTCTTTCTCTCTGTGCTCCATGAGCATTATCATGTGTGTGTGTGTGTGTGTGTGTGTGTGTGTGTGTGTGTGTTTGTGTGTGTGAGAGAGAGAGAGAGAGAGACTCACCCACCCACTGGTCACACTGGGGTGGTCGGGGGATGAGGGTCCCACTACCTGGATGACTCACGGGAACTTCACATCACCACTCCCATACATCTCTCCTTCCAGAGAATCAAGGTGCCTCCCTAGAAGGGCAGACCTTCAGCAGTGCCATAATTTTAAAGACATTTATTCCTCATTTTGAAGTGAGATATTTATCGTAATATTAATATACAAAACTGATCACAATAATTGAATTTAAATACAAGAAGATTAATATAAAAAAAATTCAGTACTAAAATTTAAAGAAAATAGGTTCCTTAATTATATATTTTTTATATTTTTAAGGAAATTAAAAATTCAGTTCATTTGCATATCGCATACATTTTTACACCATAGACTATAATTATCTCGTAAATATAGCTGAGATTCGCCGGATGATCATCGAAATTGTCTACGAAAAGAGTACTTTATTTGTTTCTTAACAATAATAATAATAACAATTAATAATAATAATAATAATCTTTATTTTTATCTGTTTACTGTGATCTTATTTGCTGCAAGTACAAGTACTATATAGAAAGCCCCTTGTTATGCAGAGCATTTCGGGAAAATTACGTCAATTTTGTCCCCAGGATGCGACCCACACCAGTCGACTAACACCCAGGTACCTATTTTACTGCTAGGTGAGCAGTGACAGCAGGTGTCTTAAGGAAACACGTCCAAATGTTTCCATCCGTACCGGGGATCGAACCACGGACCTCAGTGTATGAGGAGAGTGCGCTGCCAGTCGAGCTACGGAACACATAAGATGCTATACTGTAAAATAAAGTGTCTAATTTCTTATATATATAATAAATTAGGATACATCAGACATGTAATTTGCCGTCACAATAACATTGTGTGGCCAGAGTTAACTCAGTAAGAGAATGTATATGGCAACTTTATCAGAGTAAACAATAGAGGGTAATGTGACTGGAGGCTGTGTGAGGGCAGCACCAACAGTTGCCTCCCTCCACCAGCAAGTTTTCTCAATAAGTGAAACGTATTTTAGTGCGCAAGTCTCATGTCGTCTCTCCTTAACACTATTCTCAGCCACAACACTTTTCTATTTTTCCTCGTTCGTCTCTTCTCAAGCAACTTCGTCTCTTCTCTAATTCTCTATCCAACCCCTTTTCATTCCACAATAATCTTCCCATTATTCATTCTCTATTTCATTATCCTCTCCTTTTTTCCTCTTCACTCCTTTCCCTTTCCCCACTCTTATCTACCTTTCCCTTCCGTCCCATCGTCTCTGTTCCACATTTTCCTTTTCTCACTCTTCAAGAAGCAGCGGCGTTCTTACCGCGATGCGTTTTTTTCAATTATCGTAAATTTGAAGTTGATTTTGATAAGCACATTATCAAACTTGAGGTGCGTACCGAAATGAACGCGCAAAGTTCCTGCAAACATCCACCGCCAGACTGACCTTTATCGACAAAATTCTTCAAGGAACTTTGTAAAATACATTTTTGACCCTTTTAAACATATTTCAGGATTCTTAAAATACATTCTAAGCTTTGTAAAAAAAAAAAAAAAAAAATTAAGGTCGTGAGTTAAAAAAAAAAATACATTCCAAGACCTGTAAAATGTTTTCCAGCCGTTGTAAAATTCATTCCACATTAAGTAACATCACTTTTTTTAGACAAAGTAAAATAAATAGAAGAGTAGCTGTAAAATACATTCCAGACGTAAAATACATTGCAATTGCTACACAATACATTTCAGTTGATACAAAATACATTCAGTTGCTACAAATTACATTCCAGTCGTTGTAAAAAGTCTAAGAAGATGAAGAAGAATCAGCTTTTTCTATTTAATCTAGATTTTGACTTTATCACATAAGGAGATCAAGGGCGGCATGCCGGTCCTTTGCCATAGCAAATCTCATGACACATAACAAAACCTTCCAATACTGATACAAATGACACACTGCCGACAATAGTGAGGAAAGTTTTTCTGTGATAACTACATAAGGGGTTCGACAAAGTCGGTTCTCTACTACAGAACAGCTCGTGATATAAATTATATCACAGCACTAACAAAGTGCTCAAACCAGCAATCCTCAGGCCTCATAATAATCCAAGGAAAGGCTAAGATCAAATGATCAAAAGATCCATCTAGCGGGTCATCGTTGAACTAAGACCCGCCTTAGCAGAAATGTTACGCATTTGTACTGACACAAAAATATCACAATAGTATTTCACTAGTCCTCCAGATTATTTACCCAAGTGATGGTAGGCCATTGCAAGAGCTGTAAACGATATCAGTTTATTATAATAGCTCGTGAAGGATGAACATTTAAGAGCTGGGCATTTATTTTAGGTAACCATTTTATCAAATCTTAAAAAAAAAATTAGTAAGCACAAATATACGTAAACTATCCGTCACAGTGTAGTAAAATAAATGTTCTCTTAAGACAGATCCAAAGTAGTTAGGCCATTTATTTTTTCTTCCCGTTTATCCATAACACTATCGTCATCCGTCTTGCTTAAAACAACACAGTTCTCTAATTATAGTTATTTGTGCATCATATAATATTGTTGATTTAGATAGTCACTTTCACTGCAATAGAGCACCATCACTATCCTTGTAACAGAGTGCCATCACTATCACTATAATAGTAGCAGTAGTAATAAGGTAATAGGATAAGTAGTAGTAGTAGTGTAGTGGTAGACTAGCAGAAAATGCAGCAGTGAAATCTAATTAAAGAATAGTAAAGAAGTGTTAGTTAGCCTTTCTAATACCAACAATGTACTTATCTGTCACGTTAAGAGTAGTAGTAGTGCCAGTAGTAGTGCCAGTAGTAGTGCCAGTAGTAGTGCCAGTAGTAGTGTAGTAGTAGTAGTAGTAGTAGTAGTAGTAGCAGTAGTAGTCAGTAGCAGCAGTAGTAGTAGCAGTGAGTAGCAGTCAGTAGTAGTCAGAGTAGCAGTAGTAGAGTAGCTAGTAGTCAGCAGTAGCAGCAGCAGCAGATGTCAGAGCAGCAGAGTGCAGCAGCAGCAGTGAGCAGCAGCAGCAGTGCAGCAGGCAGTAGCAGTGCAGCACAGTAGCAGTGCGAGAGTAGCAGTAGGCAGAGTAGCAGCAGCAGTAGCAGTAGCAGTAGCAGTAGAGAGCAGAGAGCAGAGCAGCAGCAGAGAGCAGCAGCAGCAGCAGAGCAGCAGCAGCAGCAGCAGCAGCAGAGCAGAGCAGTAAGAGCAGAGAGCAGCAGCAGCAGTAGCAGCAGCAGCAGCAGCAGCAGCAGTAGCAGCAGCAGTAGCAGTAGACAGCAGTAGAGTAGCAGATGGAAGAGGTCAGAGCAGAGAGTAGTAGTAGTAGTAGTAGTAGTAGTAGTAGTAGTAGTAGTAGCAGTAGTAGTAGTAGTAGCAGTAGTAGTAACAATGTGACATTTTAGTCTTCATGACTGAATAAATATTAGCAAATATTAACACAGTAATAGGATGCTACATAACTTCGTCAGCTGGAAGACACATCTGGTGTGCCACAGTGATCCTGACACATCTGGTGTGCCACAGTGATCCTGACACATCTGGTGTGCCACAGTGATCCTGACACATCTGGTGTGCCACAGTGATCCTGACACATCTGGTGTGCCACAGTGATCCTGACACATCTGGTGTGCCACAGTGATCCTGACACATCTGTGTGCCACAGTGATCCTGACACTGATCCTGATCGGTGTGCCACAGTGATCCTGACACATCTGGTGTGCCACAGTGATCCTGACACATCTGGTGTGCCACAGTGATCCTGACACATCTGGTGTGCCACAGTGATCCTGACACATCTGGTGTGCCACAGTGATCCTCCTTTTTTCTTCTTTGCTAATAGTGATCTTTTCATTTATTTTCCCGTTATTGTGAGATTATCAAGATAAATTTAAGACCTTTACTTTAAAAAATATATGTTATTAATTTCCAGATCAGTCACTAGAGGACAATATAATTCCATTATAAAAGTTTCAATATATTCGTGTTAACAAACCAAAACATTGGAATGCTTCTCGATGAGTAAGAAAAAAGATAACTAATTCTATAAAGTCTCAAACTTTCAATTAACATAACACAAGTGATACGCCAACAATATGATTGCAACAAACTTTAGGTACTGGAGCTGCCCCTCAACTTTTTTGGATCATACCTGTTTACTTAAAATTCCCCAGGGTTTGGTGCCTTCCCACGAATAATAATAATAATAATAATAATAATAATAATAATAATAATAATAATAGTAATAATAAAATACATGGGTGGTTTTGAAAAGGACTTACCTTGTATGGGCCAGTAGGCCTGCTTCAGTGTTCCTCCATTCTTATGTTCTTAATAATAATAATAATAATAATAATAATAATAATAATAGCAATAATTGCAACAACAATATCAATAATGATGTTACCTGTGTTGCAATTTTAGCGGTAAACACTGCTAAGCCATCGAGCGGAAACAAACTGCCGATGAAGTTTGTTTAATCTCAGCCACGATGGAGCAACAGAGAATGAGCTGAACTTTACTTAACTCAACACACATTATGTGATGGAGCCTCACAAATGTTGACTTAAACCCAATTATCTGTAATGAGGAAGTTGGAGGAGGGGAGGTGCTAAGCTGGGGAGGTGCTAAGGAGGGGATGTGCTAAGGAGGGGAGGTGCTAGCTGGTTTTTACTTACTGTTTTAAAAACACTTGCCAAATTATCTTATATTTTTTTCCTTAGAACAGTATCGAAACCTTTAGGGATGTCTAATCTTATAGCCACTTTTTTTTAAATTTTGTTTTGAAATACGTATATAAAGAAGGAAGTGAAAAAAATAATGATTTTCGAATATAGTTTTCTATATAAACGCTCACAGATTGGGTCGAAAATTTATTAAGTATTTAATAAGTATTTAGAAATTATGTAAGTCAGACATAAATGTTAAAATAATTATGAAATACGATTTTGGACAGGTATGTGCCAAAGTATGGGCACAGGTATCTATATCGGCGGGTATCGGCAATTTTTACGGTATCGGTGAGAAACGGCTGATACCAGCCGATACTTTAAAAATATTAATATTAAATATGTTTAAAAATAGGGATGGCTAAAGTATCGGTATCGGCTGGTATCAGCAATTTTTGTGGTATCGGTTTCGGTTAAAAAACTGCCGATACAAGTCGATACTTTTACAATATTAATATTACTGAACATATTTGTTTAAAAATATCAAAATTAACACTCACGATTATGAGGGCTACTCATACTCACACACACACCGAAGAGGCAGGGCCAGGAGCTGTGGCTCGACCCCTGCAATCACAATTGGTGGTGAGTACAATTGGGTGAATACACAAACATACAAACACAATGTAAAACTAATGAGGTGAATACTAACAGGAGTAGACCAGCAAAGATTAGAAATGAATCTGGAGAAACTGCAGGTTTGGTCTAACAAACAGCTATTAGAATTTAACGCCAGCAAATGCAAAGTTATAAAATCGGAGATGGGCAAAGACATCCAGAAACAGTGTAAAGGCTCGGGGGACAAAGGATACAAATCTTCCTGAAAAAAAAGGATTCTCCTGAGGCACACATGAAACGAATAAATTTAAGGGTAACTTTCAGGAACATCAACAAGGAGGTATTCTCAACCTTATACACGGCATATATCTTGAGTATGCAGCTCCAGTATGGAACCAACATATGGTTAAGCATGTAAAGAAGCTGGGAAAAGTGTAAAGGTTTGCAACAAAACTAGTCCAGGAGCTAAGGGGAATGAATTATGAGGAGAGGCAAGAAGAGCTAAAGCTGACGATATTATAGGACAGAAGGACCAGAGTTGATATGATTAAAACGTACAAAATACTCAGAAAAATTGACAGGGTGGATAGGTAGAGTCTGTTTGAGAAGCGGGTCTCAGCTAGAGTCACAGGGATATTAGGAAATGCTTCTTTAACAATAATGTTCTCTGCAAATTGTGTTTATCTTTTCCACTCGTTGGCCTTGCGCCATTTGTCTTCATGGTGTCTCCGAATTAAGAGCACCATTAACCCATATAATTAATCACTCTATCCATCTTTCCCAACACTGTGCGGGATGAGATCAATTTGGCCCAGTCACACCCATTTTTCAAGGAAAATAGATGGGATGTTAGCAGTTATGCCCTTCTCAGTATATGTACTGAACGTTATTTCTAAAATCATTATTAGGAAAGTGTTTTCTTGAGTAGAAAAATGATCTAAAGGAAAATAATTTGTTTCACAATTACCAGTGAGACTTTATTAAGTCTTATTCTACCGAAATTTGCTTAACTCCTGTTTCAACAACCCGTCCTCCGAGAGGTTAAATCACTTCTTCACATACGGCTTGCACTACATTTTTAAGTTAGGTTAGGTTGTCAGAAGCAGAAAACGGGCAGCCACTGCGTGCGGCTAGATCAACACTGTCGGATTATTACTGTTCACGGCGCCTCTAACAGTCGCCCATTTGACGGTTTTTACAACAGCGTCATGATGTCTGTGGTTAATCGAACAGGCTCATTGCAGACCGTATCAAGACTTAAATATCACAAGGAAATTTTACAGGGATGTCAACCTTATAGTACTTAGAATAGGTATTTGACAAGGTAAACCATGAGATGCTATGCAAACAACTGCTACCTATCGGTTTAGAATATATAGATTTGCTCAAGTTTTTCCCAGTAAAATGGGTTCCTTGGTGTTAGTCACCTGGTGTCTGTCGCATCCTGGGACAAAATTTATCTAATCTGCCTAATTTGCATAACAAGGGGCTTTCTATATAGTAGTATGCCACTTATGTCAGCTAGGCCTGTATACCTTGTAGAAATAAAGATAATTATTATAAGGGTGGAAACATTGGGCGTATTTCCTTATACCTACTGTCTCCGTTCACCTAGCAAATAAGTAGGTACCTAGGTTAGTTACCATTTTGTCCTAGGCACATGTCGATTAGACACTAGGCCTGTTGTATGTTTGTGTGTGTGTAAGGAAACACTTCGAAATGTTTCCGCCCCGCCGGGAATTGAACCCGGGCCCTCCGTGCGTGAAGCGAGAGCTTTAGCCACCAGGCCACCGGGGCTGTGTGTTAGTCGACTGGTGTGGGTCGCATCCTGGGGGACAAGATTGAGGACCCAAATGAAAATATGACAGACAGTCCCTCGATGAGACACTGACTTTGTTGGGTTATCCTGGGTTGCTAACCCTCCGGGGTTAAAATCCGAACAAAATCTCATCTTAACCATTCAACCAGCTGACCAGAGAGATAGTTTTTTATTCGTCCTGAAACTCACGAAACAATAAACGTAACATGACCATTGTACAAATATTATTTGTACATAACTATGAACCAAATCTATGCCTGTAATATTTTTTGTATAAAGATTTTTAATTTGATACACATAGTTTGGTCCTGTAAACAGTTTAGTTAACCTTTAATATTCAATTCAAAGAAAACTTGACTGCATTTTTGCTCACAGAAAACAGAAATTTTTAATGGTATACTCCTTGAGGTCTTGGAAAGCCACGGTATATTTTGTAATACAATAATATCTTTATTTCTACAAGTACATGTACAAGGTATACTGGCATAGCTGACATCAATGACATACTACTATATAGAAAGCCGCTTGTTATGCAGAGCATTTCGGGCAAATTAGGTCAGTTTTCTCCCAGGATGCGACCCACACCAGTCGATTAACACCCAGGTACCCATTTTATACTGTTGGGAGAACATGGACAGCAGGTGTCTTATGAAAACACGTCCCTAATGTTTTCCAGCCGTACCGGGGATTCGAACTCCAGATCTCAGTGTGTGAGCTAAATGTGCTAGCGATCGAATAATATTTAGTTCGGATTATTAATCCGGAAGGTTAATAACCCATCATAACCCAATAAAGCTATATTATCAGACTGGCTTATTTTCCCCTGGGGCCTTATAATCGTCTTCCCCATGTTGCCCCCCATATCAGCCGGCTAATATATATTTTTTTAATTTGTTTATTGTAGACATTTAGAGGGGATAAATTACAAAAATTTACCCCAGGATAATCCAGCAAAGCTAAGTAGTACTATTTATTTCCATTGGGAGTGCAGTTAAGATGTCAATATGTGTGTTTTCTTACACCCGTTCACCTAGCAAGCAAGTAGGTACCTTGGTATTAGTGGACTGGTGTGGGTCGCATCCTGGGGGACAAGATTGAGGACCCCAATGGAAATAAGACACAGGCTCTCACTCAATTTCTTGGTCTGATGGCTAAAGCTCTCCCTTCACACGCTGAGTGTCTGGGTTCGATTCCCAGTGAGGGTAGAAACATTTAGCGTTTCTTTACACCGGTTGTCTATGTTCACCCATCAGTAAAATGGGAACCTGGGTGTCAGTGGACTGGTGTGGGTCGCATCCTGGGACAAAACTGACCTAATTTGCCTGAAATGTTCTGCATAACAAGCGGCTTTCTCTATAGTACTATGTCATTAATGTCAGCTAGGCCTGTATACCTTGTTTCCTCAGTAAAATATCTGGGAATCCCCTTTGACCCATGCATGTCAGGAGAATTGATAGGTAACAGGGTAGTAAAGAAAGCGAATGCCAGACTGAAGTTCCTCTACAGACAAGCACAGTGTCTACCTACTGAGGCTCGCAGGACCCTATGTCTAGCCCTTATACAATGTCATATTGACTACGCTTGCTCTTCATGGTACTCTGCCTTGACAAAAAAACTGAAAGATAAACTGCAAATCACACAGAACAAAATGATAAGATTCATCCTGGACCTGGGACCAAGAGAACATGTAGGCCAGGATGAATTACAACAATTAGATATGCTGAATATTGAAGACAGAGTAAAACAACTTAAGTTGAATCAAGTTTATAAAATTGCTCACAAACAGTGTCCAGAATATCTTGCTGCCAATTTTGTCAAGGCTGGGAACCAAAGCAGTCAGTGGTCAGGCTTCAAACACCTTTTATTGTACAGCAATAAAGGAATGGAACAGACTGCCTGCACATGTCAAAGCCAGTCATAGCATCAGCCAGTTCAAGAAGAGAGCCAAAAGGTACCTAATGAATGTAGCGACAGAAAGGGAGGAGAATGATTTTTATTTTTTTAGATAACATACATGTACATGTAAGTAACTCTTTTTACCTTATTTCTTTTAATTTTAGTATAATAACTAGTATCTACTAGTATCTAATATTAAGGTATTAAATGGACCCCAATGGAAATAAGTCACTCTGTCTGACTTTTTGGGTTATCCTAGGTTTTCTACACATATGCTGCTATGTATGACAATCTATGTAACTGTATTTGTGTATACCTGAATAAACTTACTTACTTACTTAACCTGGGTGTCAGTGGACTGGTGTGGGTCGCATCCTGGGACAAAACTGACCTAATTTGCCTGAAATGTTCTGCATAACAAGCGGCTTTCTCTATAGTACTATGTCATTAATGTCAGCTAGGCCTGTATACCTTGTACCCGTACTTGTAGAAATAAAGATATTATTATATTATTATTATTATTAGTTTATCTTCAAATATTTGTTTTCTGTTACTATATGACATAGAAAATCGCTGTACGCGATGGGTCCCTGAAGCAATTTGAATTATTAATAGTAAACGTAATACATGCCCTCTTGTAGCTACAGTACACTTTTTTTGCAGCTTTAACACTGAATTATATTGTTCACACTAATATAATATACCTAATATTAGTTTAAGGGCTCCAACGAATTAATCTATAGGATGTAAATGACCAAGAGGAACGTCCCAGGCTTGATATGAAGATATGCCTTCGAAGGGTAAACCTCTAAGACTGCGATTCCTTGGTAAACTATTTTCATGAAACCTAAAAAGAAAACATTTCAGAATGGATTTCCTAGGCATATTCACTCGGCTCTGTGGAGTCCCAGCAACCTATATCTCGTGTCGTCAGGTCTGGAAAATTCTTTTGGATGAGATGTTTACAATTATATAAATATCGTGGTATATCCTCATGTAAACTCATATCTAATATAAAACCCCTTTATTTCTTAGTAATTTAAGATAAACAAAAACTACATATAAAAGAAAACAGTTTTTTCCACAACAATATATCCTTACCTGCAGAAAATGTGAAACACACAAAATGGTGAATGCTAAATGGATAATTTATTACACACATAGCCCGTCCATAGAAGAAAGGAGCTTACGACGATGTTTCGGTCAGACTTGGACCATTTACAAAGTCACACTAACAAAAAAGAGAGCAGGAGGGAGTATATATAGGCCAGCAGTTATTTATGTATAAATTATTCGACGTGTGATTTAAAGTTTCATGTGGTTCACTACATGTTTGCTAACAGTGCCAAGTTAGAAACACTTGCAAGGACATCATTATGTCAATATGGACAGGGAAATTTTTTTATTGTTGTTGAAAATTCGCCGGTACTCTCCCGGCCCGTGTCTTTTCCAGATGGTGACCCGGCCTTGGCTCCCTGTCGTGGGAGTGTCTGAGACCTATGTCTCACATGGGAAGAGGTACAAGTACCCCCTCATCGTCTGGGACCAATTGTCTCCAGGCCTAGCCCCGTTCCCAGCCCTCACGGGGCTCGTAGGGAGAAGCTAGGCCTCTCTGGTCTGCCATCTTCCCCGCCCCAGGGAGGCTGATGGGAAGGGCAGTCTTGCGAGCTGCAGATGGTAGCAAGCTCCAGCTTTGGCACCTACCCTGCCCTAAAAGGGCTGGACATGGTGTCCTCCTTAAAGATCGACAGGGGGAAATTAATGCACCTGCATAATTATGGGTAAATAAGGCATAAAAGTAGCACAGTTAGTTAACTACACAAATGTTATAATAACTATGACTCAAGCAATATATTTCAGAAAACTATAGAATTTTGTTTTTAAATGACGAAATTTTGCCAAAATCACACAAAAAAAATGTCTAGGGTATGAACCAGATTAGGTAACGATGTTTCAGAAAGTTTGTGTAACTGCAGACAATGGTGCCTGAAGCTCTTTGCCTATACAAAATTATGATAATCAATACAGTCTTCCGACTGTGTTTCAAGATATGATAAATCAATCTGAGTTGACGGTACATAGCATTTAAATAACACAGTTAGTGTGCTCTTGGCAAAATATAGCACACTTAGTAAAGTACAATTTCTTTAATATTTACTTTCAAACCCATAGCAATGTAAACTCAAAATTTTTTCATCTATATTCCAAATTTATGTCAACAGACTTTATCTGGGCCACGACAATTCTATTCCCTAGGCAGGGTGCTATTTTCTCTTTTTTTCCCCTCAGTTTCTTCAGCTTTGGCCTTGAAGACGAAGTTGAAGCCTAAGTAATGCATCAGACTGTCCAATGAGAAGCAGAGACTGGAAATTGGATGCGCGCACAATGGAGGAGGAAAAGGTTGAGTAGATGGAAAGGTGAAAGAGGAGGGAAAAGAAAAAAAGATAAAAATAAGAAAAAAAAGAGGACTAAATGGGAATGCAAAAAAATATAAAATGACATGTTTTCTATACTTGCTATACTTGCATTATCTGCTAAAAATGCTGAAACTATATCACCTAAAAAATCTCATAAGTTCTGATGACAGAAAATTAGAAGGCTCCTTTACTATTCTTCACTCCTGTACACTGTCAACAGAAAAAAAAACCCGAATATCCATGCTGAATAGATTAAACATTGATGATTTATTTAAATGCGTATTACTGCTATTTCACAATCATAATACAATCTGTCTTCTAATATACATAAAGAGAACTTCAGCATTCCTTTTCAAGACGAAGAATTTACTCCAGCTTCTTGACGGTAGTTTCTCTGCTTGGTGGTCATGCTGGGTTTGCCTTCGCTCACCTCTCCTGTCTTGGGAAGGCAGCTACCTGCGGAGGCTCAGCTAAATCCCTCCTGTTCGTTTGTCGTGCAAGACGGCCTTAAACTCTTTGTTTCTGTTCTCCTGTAGGTTGAAGCCTGTTCTTAAAGCCGAGATCCTCAGGTTGGCAAATATCTTGTTTTTTGGAAGTTCGGTGCAGAACTTACTAATTCAACTGGCTGATCTTGTATTGCTTCCTCTCTATCTGGTGTTGGACTGGCTGCTAGTCCACTCACGTTTTCGCTTACTGGACTCGCAGGTCATCGGTTTTGTATGTGGTCCATATTTTTTTCAGATGGAGCTCCCATGGAATTAAGGTCTGGGTAGTGACAGACGGGTGGGATGGTACTCAACCTGTTGGTGGCCAGTTTCAAGGCGGAGCATTTGGCTAGGGCTAAGCGAGTACTAGAGGGCGATCAACCTTTTGGTCTTGTGACTCTCACTTAGTCCTCACGCACAGTAAAAAAAAAAAAATGTGAAGGACAGATTATCACTTGGTGAGCGAGGGTATTGGGAGCTGGAGTTTTAAATTTACACGTTCCCATACTTGAACACTTAAGCCATTCGGCACCAGACCTCTTGATATCCCTCTTAAGTTGTAGCTGGTCTGCAGAGTTTTACCCATTCAATGGTCCTGTGGTCTTTCCTTTCCTAAGACCATATATGTTGGGTGTTATCCTTCCCACTATAGATCTAAAGCTCTTGTTAGTTCCATTTGCAAAGTAATAAAATATATGATTAGGAGAAGATAAGTTTAGTACTTGGATACCAACAGCTGTCTATTTCCACAACAGTCTGGATACAGAAGGGGCCGCTCTACCATTGATCCTTAACTCTGGCTCGATCCTCACGTTAGTAATGCCTTTGCTGAAGGTCAGTTCGCAGTGGCAGTCCTTTTCTCGACCTGAAAAAGGTTTATGACATTGTCTAGAGATATTACGTCTTATCTCAAGCACATTCTTAAGGTCTAGAACGCAGGCGGGAGAGATACATTATTATATACACTTGGAAAATCCTAGAGGGACTAGTACCAAACTTGCACACGAAAATCACTCCCTACGAAAGCAAAAGACTCGGCAGACGATGCAACATCCCCCCAATGAAAAGCAGGGGTGCCACTAGCACGTTGAGAGACAACACAATAAGTGTCAGGGGCCCAAGACTGTTCAACTGCCTTCCAGCTTACATAAGGGGAATTATCAATAGACCCCTGGCTGTCTTCAAGCAGGCACTGGACAGGCACCTAAAGTCGGTACCTGACGCAGTACGTTGGACTGCGTGCGGCCAGCAGTAACAGCCTGGTTGATCAGGCCCTGATCCGCCATGAGTCCTGGTCACAGACCGGGCCGCGGGGGCGTTGACCCCTGGAACTCTCTCCAGGTAAACTCCAGGTAAACAGATCGGCACTTCAATGTCCGGATCAACAACATCCTTTCACCAGACGGTTCCAGCAACATATTCCGCAAGGATGTGTTTTTAGCACCAATTTGGTTTTATTAGCTACTGATGATATACCCTTAGTACCCTCATGCAAATAAAGAAGACTAAAGTCTATTTTTATATGTTGACGATTTTCCCACCGATTGTACTGGCACAAGCATTTAACAGGTGTCCACTTCCTTAGAGATCATATTTGACTGTATGTCCAAGGTGATATTGCAAGGCTTTAAGTTCTCAGTTATGGGGCTCAAAAATGAACTCGATCATATTTACTCGGTGCCCTGTTATATCCTGTTTCGTATTCTCCCTCTTAGTTTTCCTATCCCACTCTGCCAAACGGTTAAATTTCTTGTCCTGCACTCTGATTGTCAGATAACATACAAAGTATATATTACTCGTACATTTCTGAAAACTGAATTTACTTAGTTTTGTCACATTTTACCTAAATGGGCCAATAGGAAAGTTGTTGTTTATACAACTTCGGTTCTACCTAAATTTGTTTAGGTCTCTCTCTCTCTCTCTCTCTCTCTCTCTCTCTCTCTCTCTCTCTCTCTCTCTCTCTCTCTCTCTTCTCTCTCTCTCTCTCACTCACTCACTCACCACACACACACACACACACACACACACACACACACACACACACACACACACACACACACACAATGGGCAGATAACCCACGAAATGAAGAGCACAGCCAGAAATTACTGAAAGACTAAAGAGAAGTTCATATCAATCTGGAGGGGTGGAATTATAAAATATAGAAAGAGCCCTTGGTTTAATCAGAGCTACGAGGGACCAAAGCAATGTGCAAAAGAGCATGGGAAAACATGCACAGAACACAGAAGCATGAGAAAGAGAAAGAGAAAGGCAAAATATGGATATGCAAGGTAATTAGAAGAGAAGCAGAGCAGCATTTCGAGAATGACATAAGAGGAAATACTTCTTCATAAGACTAAGTAATTAAAATGAAGAAGGGGGAAAGAGCACTTGCAACAGATGAATAGAAGAAGGTAAGGTATTAAGCAATATATTTAAAGAGGTATTCACTGAAGTAACAGGTCACGTGCCAGAAAGCAGAGGCCAGAGAGTTAACCACCTGACTGTGGATAGAATTTACTTACATATGGCAGGAGCAAATAATGAAGCTTTTCGATACGTTAAACAAATCAAAAGCCCTGGAGCCTGACAATCTATTACCATGGGTACTTAACCTACTGCGACGATTTGCATGTCACTAGAGTAGAGAAAGGAAAAATTACCGGATAGCTGAACAACTTCAAATATATTTCCTGTATACAAACAGGGGGGACAAACAATAGCCAATGAATTTCAGGCCATCATCACTGACATGTATGCTGTCCAAAGTATTGGAAAAGATAAGGAAAATGTTGGTTGATCACCTAAAGATTAGGTGAGCAACCAAGAAAAGTAAGTCCTGCCTCACGAACCAACTGGAGGTTGTATGACAATAACGAAGATCAAGCAGGAAGGACAAGAAAGTGTCAACAACATATTATTTGACTGCAGGAAAACATGTGACACTTTACTACATTGGAGATGGATTCATAAATTAGTGGAGCTAGTAGGAGGTATAAGGTAAGGTGATACAATGGATCAAGGAATACCTAACAGACAGAAGAAATAGGGGTGATGGTGAAGGCAGACGTGTAGTATGGGAGAGAGTAACGAGTGGGATTCCAAGAATCAGTACTAGGACCATTACTATTGTTAATCTATGTAACTGGCCTGCAAGAGAGTATTGAATTCTTTGCTTCATTATTTGTCTGTGACGTAAAGATAATGAGAAGTCTATGAATGGAGGGTGATAGACAGACTACACGAAAAGCTGGACAAGCTGCGAGGGTGGACAAACAAGTGGATACAGACTGGGGTTCAATTCAAATAATTCAAATAACACATGTAGCATATGCAAAATTAGCTAATCTCAGAACTGCCTTCAGAACTCTTAACAAAGTCTTTTAAGACTCTTCACGACGTATACCAGGTCTATCATAGAGTATGCATCACCGGAATGGAGCCCCCATCTGGTAAAGCACATTTTCTTTTTCATATAAAACTTAAAAAAAAATGGTCAAGCATGTATGGAAACTAGAGAAAGCACAGAGGTTTGAAATAGAACTTGTCCCAGAACTGAAGGAATCGAACTTGATGACTGTAGAAGATAGAAGATCCCTGGGAGGCATCATTACAACGTAAAAAAATACTCAAAGGTTTGACGGGGCATAGATGTAAGCCAAACAAAAGAACGCAGGGATGGCAGGAAATACCTTTTTCACTTCTAACGCTTGGATCGAGTTAGATGGAGAAGTGTTAGAGGCAAAGTCTAAGCACAGTTTTAAAAGTAGGTATGAAAGAGCCCAAAATGACAGAAACAAATAATACCGCAAAAAGCAGTTTTAAGAGGCTGAGACTTGGGACTTGACTTCCCCTTCTCCCATCTCCCCCATCTGCAAACATATCTAAGTAGAACCGACTGAGTACATACAGAAATTTGAAGACAATAGCAAAGGAATGGTTGACATAAAAGCAGAAGCAGTATGTCAAAAGCATAGTTACTAGTCATAGATGTTTCAGCTATAAAGAAACAGACAGGGAGAACTGGTACTCATATAGAGGACCGGAAAAACGGAGGGCTAAATGGATGCATGTGGTGATGGGAAAATTTATGTAGCAGCATGTTAGGAACATAACAAGGGAGAGAGAGGAAGGGATAAACTAACAAAACGTGACAATATTTTCCACAGGCACATCTGAGGTAGGCGAAATAAACTACGAGTGGCTTAAAAGTGTTAGTGACCATACAGTACCGAGTTCTGAATAATGTATAGAAGAAAACATTGAGAGAAATTAAAGAGAGAAACTTGATTTCTGAAAAGGAGACTGTGCAAGGATGAGAGAAGTATACTACCACCCACTGAATACGACCCATTTCAGCCTGCTAACACCCAGACATCTATTTACTACTATTTGTACAAGGGCAGTAGGTGTAGGAGACTTGCCCATGGATTTGTCCAAAGGTATGTGGACTTGTGGAGTATTACTTCAGTGTGAGGGCTATGATCAGGTAAAGCCCAATAGAGACGAAGCTACCTCGCCTGATTTAAATAGGGAAATGATGAACTTGAAGAAGTTAGGGTCTCATTACAGCAGCTGATTGATATTTAAAAGGTGAAGCAAGAAGTGGGATCTTGTTTCCCACTATTACTGATAAATCCACGCAAGTATGCATCATACACCCACGCGCACACACAATTATATTGAGGTGAACAGATCCAATTCCAACTTCGGAGAGTGGCTCCCACATATCTGAGATAAGCCTTCAACAGCCAGGCATTTTATGGCAGGGATCACTGGTAACCTCACCTTCTCAGGTCGCCTCGTGCTTTAATTTACCCTTTCCCTAGGCGGTGTCTCGTAACTTACTGGTGAGAGCATTCGACTCAAAACTGCAATGTTCCGGTTTCATTTCCGTGGCTCTGAGACACATGGGCAAGTCTCCTTACGCCACTGCGGCCCCTGTCCATCCTATAGCCAAAAACAGGTACATATGTGCTAGCCGATTGTTGTAGGCCACACCCAGAAAAAGATGTTTTAGAAAAACTCATCCTTCTGGGATGCTGTTTGCTGTGTAAGAAAACACTCCAGACCTGTGTGCAAGAAACTCTTGTTGGGTTAACTCTAAATATATGTACCTAATGATGGTAAATAAAAGAAGACTAAATCATCCCATTTGATTTACTCTCTTCCTATTGCCTTTACCTCTATCACCCTTCTTCCTTCCCCAACCCCTTTGCCCCTATCCATCCCTTTTTCTCCCTTCACACCTCTTCACTTCTTCCCATCTGTCCTTTCCACACCCTTCTTCATTATCCCCACCCCTTCACTCTTCCCCAATTCCTTCAACTCTCCACACTCTTTCTTCATGTACTCCTCACAACCCCTAAACCCCTTCCCTTCCTCTTATACGTGCACAGAATCCGACCAGCATATTTCATTTATGTGTGGTTGTTGCTGTGTCTGCACTTTCCAAGATCTCAGCCAATCTAATATTCATGGCTGTACCAGTCCAACAATGTAAACTTTTATCAATTGCTCTGACCGCGACCCAAATTCTGGTCTCATAGCTGGCTGTATGACTATTACCTTCATGCAAACTTCATCCTTGAGCAAAAATTTAGAGCAACATCTGACGGGGAATTAATGAAAAGTTTGACTTTTAATATGTTAAGTTCTTCAAAACGTTGTCTTTGATGTTAGTCATCACACGTCATACTCTGGCTGCACATGAAGGAATCCTTGAAGATAGCCACCCCACTTCATGCTGTAGCTGTACACGGAGACTTTGAGGCTAGCCATCTCAGTTCATGCTTTAGCGGTAAACATATGAGGTTTTGAAGCTAAACATCACGAGTTATACTCTGGCTGTACACGTAGGTGAACAAATATCGCTAGGGAGCTTAAAGAAGTGGATGGCATTACCTGACAACATCCTGGCACTGCCTGGCCTCACTTAGCATCAGTTTTACATTATTTGGCACTCTCAGTACTCAGTGAGGAGAACGCAGGTAGGTTTCTTGCCTGCCCTCTGCCCAGCTAGGAGAGAATCAATCATCAACAATAAATATAATATTTAACGTTCTCAGTTTTGATGGCCTGATCAGAAATTAAGTTAGGATGATGAATCACTCGATCATTTTCGTGCAAGACTGACTAACAGGACTAGGAAAGTAAGATACGATAAGTGAATTCATTATCCAAAGCAATTCGAACAACAACAGAACACTGAATCCAGACGAGATTGTTTGTCTAATGTTAGATTTATTGTAGTGCAATATATCCCCTCTACTTTATGGCACTTGTAAACAAATAAATTCAGTTACATACCCGATCTCTCTCTCTCTCTCTCTCTCTCTCACCCACACACAGGCCAGGAGCTATGTTTCGACCCGTGCATCCACAAATAGGTGAGTACACACACACACACACACACACACACACACACACACACACACACACACACAGAAACACATACACGAACACACATACATAATAACACACGAGTATATACCTGCATCCCCTCCCAGATCACCCTACACACCATCATATCCGCTATATCAGCAGGTATTTAACCGGCAAAAGACATTTTTACCGGATTGACATAATATATCGATGTGGTTATGCTTCCCCAAGCTTCACCAGTCAGTGTGATGCTTCACCAGTCAGTGTGATGCTTCACGAGTCACTGTGATGCTTCACGAGTCACTGTGATGCTTCACCAGTAAGTGTGATACTTCCCCAGTCACTGTGATGCTTCACGAGTCACTGTGATGCTTCACGAGTCACTGTGATGCTTCACCAGTCACTGTGATGCTTCACCAGTTACTGTGATGCTTCACCAGTCACTGTGATGGTCCACCAGTCACTGTGATGCTTCAACAGTCACTGTGATGCTTCACCAGTCACTGTGATGCTTCACCAGTCACTGTGATGCTTCACCAGTCACTGTGATGCTTCACCAGTCACTGTGATGCTTCACCAGTCACTGTGATGCTTCACCAGTCACTGTGATGCTTCACCAGTCACTGTGATGGTCCACAAATCAGTGAGATACGAGTCTCACGAACAGTACACACATAGTATTAATGCTTTCACGAAACAGGTGGTTTTAAAGCAAATAACAATACTGTGTCTAGCGCGGGATCGAGCCCTAGATATTTAACCAGCCTTCCGGGATGTTAGGTAAATTTTTTGACGAGACAAGTATCCCAAACGGGAACAGAATGAAATTAGTTCCTGGAGCTTCCACAGCCACAGTTGTGCTCACGTCAGGAGTGGCATGCCCAGTGTACTTAGCGGGCAGCTGACGTTTGTAGCATGGTGGCCTAGCGGACTAAGGTGTCAAGAAATTTACTTAGCGTCTCGGGAGGTTGGTAAATATCTCAGGTTTAATCCCCAACTAGTCTCAGTATTGTTATTTGCTCTAAAACTATCTGTTTCGTGGATGTAGGATGCATCCACAAATGATATATTTGTTTTCTGTTGACAGTGATATAAAGATTATTATTTTTGGAGCAAAGCTAACTTAGAAACCTAACCTAACCTATCTTAAACTTGCATAATTTCTCTGTAGTTAAATTCTGCTATGTACAGCATAGGTCTGCATAAAATTGATTTAATACTACCCAAAAGCAATGACATGTTTTTATCGTCATTTTCCGATAGATTTCCACTGATTTACGGCAAAGAAAACTGATAATTCGGCAGAAAACACCCTTGCGGAATAAGATAAACTCCTAGGTAGTAGGTTGGTAGACAACATCCACCCAGGGGGCTACTACCGTCCTGCCAAGTGACTGTGAAACGAAATCCTGTAATTATTTAACATGATGGTAGGATTGCTGGTGACTTTTCTTCCTCATAAACACGCGGGATAACAGGTATATGTTGCTACTTCTACTTACACTTAGGTCACACTACACTTGCACGTACACGCGTATATATACACACACACCCATCTGGGTTTTCTTCTATTTTCTTAATAGTTCTTGTTCTTCTTTATTTCCTCTTATCTCCATGGGGAAGTGAAAAAGAATTATTCCTCCGTAAGCCATGTGTGTTGAAAGAGACGACTAAAATGCCGGGAGCAAGGGGCTAGTAACCCCTTCTCCTGTATAAATTGCTAAATTTAAAAAGAAAAAACTTTCGTTTTTAATTTTAGATGGGATACAACCGGTATGTTCAAAAGAAAAAAAACTGAGTATTTTACGCTCAATTGCAATATGGTATGAAACTCTTTCCAAATTCACTGCAGTCAGCAAAATGTTACAGGCACCAAACTATCAGAACACATATTAACCTTTCAACTAAATCTTTTTAAATCTGCTATACAGGATTTCATGAGTCTGTAACATTTAGTAAAGATGTGGCTGAAATTACTGAAGTATAACTTATTTTTTTATGCTCGTTGCAGGAAGAAAGTTGATTATTTTAATTGTGAACCTGAAGACAAACCCGCTAATGATCAACAAATAAAAATCCAAATTAATTCATAATTTTACATTTTTTGACAGCTCTCAAGTTACAAAACAACATTTATGAAAATAGAAACGCCAAAAGCGAAGAGAAAAAAATGGAATACTGTGTAAACTTTGTATTTTTTTTTCGATAAAAAGAGTAAATGATATTAGGGCGGCGAATTGTTTGATGAAAAGAAAATCTGGAAAAAAATTCGTTACTTTTACTAAATACGATTCTGTTTACATTAGAAGCTTATGCTCATTAAGCATTTCCGCACACACACATTTCTCTTTTCAATCGTCATTTTAACTCTTCAAGTATCGTTAACAACGAAGGGGAGACATACATATACACTGGACATATCACAGTATTCATACACTATGAGTTTACTCTAATTACTGTTTTACGGATTAAAATATTTTGATGGGTGATGTAAACATGAAAAGCTTTAAACGTCACTCATGCAGCCGAGGAAAAGAAAATTATTTTCTTTCATGAAAATTAAGCGAAAAATGAAATAAACTATGAGCTAGAAAAGTCTATGAAATCTGGTAACCATCTCAGAATATAATGATATTATCGCTAGCTTAGACACTCATTAACTAATAAATGCTTTATATGAAATTAAAAAAAAACAGTCACATCGTCTCTGTATAAACATAATAAAAAACTTTAGTTGCAAATTATACTGTAATTATACTGAAAAAGAATTATGCATATCACATGACTTTGTGCAATTATTGACAACTATTTTGTTATGGTGGAACTGGGGCATGGTTAGTCAGTCATTCAGAGACTCACAGGTAAGGACCCACTAGGGGCGAGGGGGAAGTGGGGACATGGGTTGTTAGTTAGTTCAGGGTTGTGAAGCAATACAACTTGTTATGTAACAACCTTGCATTAAAATAACGTTTAGTAAGGTAATATTATGCTCACTTATTTTTCCACTGTCTGTTAATGTAATTTCTTCTTAAATTTTGATAATTATATTTTATATGAAGACGATTTACTTAAGTTTTACTAAAGTGGTAATAGTCAATGGTTTGAGCAGATTGTCTTCATACTGTACAGACTAATAAAAGGTGATAGTATTACCACTGGTCTACTTTGCGTGTATTACATAGTTGAATAATATTTATTTCAGTTAATATTTTATCAGCTGTATATCATTTGACTGCAAATTGGAAACACCCAGGCAAACGAAGCTCACAATTATAAAGATTTGTTTAATTATCAATATCAGATGAGCCACCTTGTGCATATTCTTTTTTTACTAATACATGAATCCTTCCAGGAGATCTGTCTGCAGTTTCCCATCCACATTTGCATTTTATGAAAGAGAAAAAGAGAAAGAGAGAGAGAGAGAGAGAGAGAGAGAGAGAGAGAGAGAGAGAGAGAGAGAGAGAGAGAGAGAGTGTGTGTGTGTGTGTATATATACACACACACACACACAAGTTGGAAGTTGAAGACTCAGATGAATCACAGGGATGTTAGGAAGTATTTCTTTAGTCACAGAGTTGTCAGGAAGTGGAATAGTCTGGGAAGTGATGTAGTGGAGGCAGGATCCATACATAGCTTTAAGAAGAGGTATGATAAAGCTCATGGAGCATGAAGAGTGACCTAGTAGCGACCAGTGAAGAGGTGGGGCCATGGGCTGTGAATCGACCTCAACTAGGAGAGTACACACACACACACACACACACACACACACACAATATATATATATATATATATATATATATATATATATATATATATATATATATATATATATATATATATATATAAAATTTCATATGCAAAACAACCACAGGGGAGTTAAATGATAGCTCTAGGCCTCTCGTGTTGCAATCAACACATTATCAAGAGCTTGCAAAGATCCTTTTTCTAGAGTTTTGCAGCCTTTGATCTCCTAGGCTGTGCACCGTCTGCAGTCTTCTTTGTCCTTCCCCAAATTAAATGACTTTGCACTTGCAGGGGTTAAACTCCAGGAACCATTTGTCGGATCATGCTTGCAGCCTGTCCAGATTTTCTTGTAGGCTTACCTGGAGATCTGGACAGGCTGCAAGCCTGGTCCGACAAATTACTCCTGGAGTTTAACGCCAGCAAGTACAAACTCATAAAATTTGGGGAAAAACAAAGAAGACCGCATACGGAGTACAACCTAGGTCAAAGTCTCTATGTGTGTGTGTGTGTGTGTTTAGTGTGCCACTATGTAATAATAATAATAATAATAATAATAATAATAATAATAATAATAATAATAATAATAATAATAATAATAATAATAATAATAATAATAATAATAATAATAATAATAATATTCATTAGCCTTCAAAAATATCTTAATAAAGGCTTAAAATGTCTTAACACACGTAGAAATGTCTTATAACTATCTATAAAGCGAAGTAGGGTGTTGATTGGCCAAGCATAGTGTTGAGTCCGAAAAGGCTGCAGAGTTGCCATGGGGTGAAACAACGCCCCTAGCGGCATTTCTCTAACTACACAGCATGCACAACAGACAATATGGGGGCCTATGCCACAGCAGTGCCTTGCTCACAGAATGAAGACGGCAATTCTTGCCATATTATGAACTTTCTCGACGATTCACAGACCCTTGCTACTTTATCGGATGTGTACAAAACCAATGCTGGGTGGCTGGAGAGTGCCATGTAACATGCTGGGTGGCTGGAGAGTGCCATGTAACATGCTGGGTGGCTGGAGTGCCATGTAACATGCTGACCGGCTTGCAGACGTCGCTCTCCTCACTCACTAACCACACGAAAACTGACTGGCTTACTAAGCCACCATAAGCCATTTGGAATACACTTTTGTCCTCACGAGCAATTTATACTGGTATTACAAAGCAATGCAGGCATACTGGTAGGCTGGAGTAAACACTAGCTTCTCGGGATAGCGTCAAACTGACTTGCAGGCTTTGCTTTCTCGATACATGAATGTACTGGGCGGCTAGAATGTTTGCAAAAACGTGCACACAAACAGTTTGAAGGCAGGACAGATGTATAGCAGACAGGCTTAGGCTGCCTTGGAGAGTCTCACTTATAGGCTTAGCTTAATTATGGTATAGTTCGCGTCAACGTCTCGTCAACTAAGCAAAGCCACTTACACTGGGCAACAAGCCAGGAAAATGAAGGATGTAGCGAGGCAGGGGAAGGCAGTGAGATGGAGAACTGGGTGGCGTTCCTAAAGGTGACACACACTGTCCCTTCCAAAATATCGTCACTTTTTTCAATCTTTATCCACGTAACCAGAGGACTTACGTAAACACCGCTGGCACCATTTATCGTGAGGGGGTTCTTGAGGGAATAGTGAGGTAGCAATGACACGGTACACTTGGTCTTTTATGGTATATTGACGGGATAAAATTGAACCCATCAGGACACACGTCTACCCCTTAAACCTGGACGGATGTTAATTGGTACTGGGCAGTCTAGCCCGGCTTAGTGTACAGTCTAGAGTACATATTACTGACATGTGTGTGTTTGGTGTGTGTAGGTGTGTGTGTGTGTGTGTGTGCGTGTGTGTGTGTGTGTGTGTGTGTGCGTACTGTTGTGAAGAAACGTGCACACCAGGTGCTCTGTAAAATCTGGACTCCGAGGAGGGCGAGTGTTAAAGTCGTGTTGGCCATTAACTTACGCTCCGTCCCCAACCTACACCAACGTCACCAACAGCAGCAGCAATAACAGTTAACAAGCGCAGGAACAAAAACACATGAAGTAGTATAAGCAGTAGCATTAATATGGACTAACATAAGCAGGAACAGCTACACAGGCTACACAGCCAGCCAGCCAGCCACCCAGCCAGACAGCCAGCCAGATAGCCACCCAGTCAGCCAGCTAACCAGCCAGCCACCGAGCCAGCCACTGAGCCAGCCAGCCACCCAGCCAGGCAGCTAGCCACTGTTACAAAATGACACGATATCTATTAGTAATAGACATCTCCAGCGAACACTAGAAAGGATAGCCCTTCTAGCATCCAGCCTGTTACTGGGCTTTTGCAACAAAGTCAGTATCCTGGTCCAGTTATCCAGCATATTCAATAAGCTTCAAGAAGATTTCAACTAGTAGGGTACTGACCAAAGTATATAATTTAATATGTTTATTAAACAAGTTAGTGTCTAGGGTTTCAAAGTAAATATATGTACAAATGATAAGGATGTTCATTAAGGTATGAATTAGGAGGTTAATTAGGAGGGTAGCTCCTACACTGCTCTCATATACAATAAGTCTGTGCTGAGGGCACATATATATAAATGACTCAGAAGTACCATCAGGTACAATGTCTGTAATTACAATAATATATACAAATAAGAATAAATGTGTGTATGAGTGTGCTCCTGGTAACTCTAAGACTCGACTCAACCAGTGTACGACTGAACAACTTCTCATAAGCTAGCTGCACTAACAAACTGACAATCAGAACAGCTTGATTGTCCAGTAAAATGACCAATTCGCAGAACAGCACTATAACAGGAAACAGCAACACAGCGTCAGGAACAAGGAGATAGAAAATCGATCCTAACTGGGGACCATCAGTAGATCCTCCAAAACAGTCACAAAACTCCCTTTCTACTGAAGCTAGGTTCAGCATAAACAATCCCAAACTGTGGCGATGCACAGATGCCTTATCGAATTAGGTCCAGAGCTATAGCTTGAGACCTGAGTTATATCAGAGTGTCAATGTGACACACAACCCAGAACAACGTCGAAAAATCACTGTCTAGTCTATTCTCTGTGAACAGAGTTACACAGAGTTCTGAGAAGTATGATTCGTCTCACCACCGAATGCATACTCTACCCAACAGAGTCTAATGTCGAGAAAACAAGTAGAAATAGGAGTGAGGTGTTGACTCGACGATGGTCAGCAGGCCAGAGAGAGAGAGGGAAGAGAAACAACCACCCAGCTCAGGTGTGGTCAGCGACTGACTCCTCCCAGCAACTAGACGCCGGCAGTATAACAGTAGTTTGCCAACTCCAAGGCAGTTACGACACACTCGAGCACAATATAAAATATCACATCCTACCTAATAGGTCAAATAAGTCTAGTCTAATAATAGTCTAATAATAATATAAAGCAAGATATTAACGATTTAGCTATTATCGAGAATATCAGCAATATAAAATTATAGAAAATGGAAATATATATATATATATATATATATATATATATATACATTGGGACTCAATTCTGGGGGCGCAATACCCCCCCATCACGACAAACGGTCGCACTAGGAGAAAAAATAATTTCTCTCTCAATTCTTAATGTATCAACATCTCAGAGTCCCTCTTAAATTACTTTTCTACAGTGTCATTTCACTAAGATATGCCCCTCGTACTAGGGTAGTATACAACTTCGTATATCAGCATAATCACGGTTATGTCCATACACTGATGTAGAGGTGACAGCATAGAGACATCTGAGGCTCGAACAGTGGTGGTCATAGTAGTGATGACTACACAACAGCAGTCTTGTGCGATAGGAGACGACATTCCACTCTTATACAGTGGTAGTGGAATGTGAAGCAGCAAGGACTGGACTGCATGAGGAAGCTGGAGAGAATAAGGTGTGTAGAGAAGTGGGGGGTCGCCGCGGAGCAGTCTGATCGGCAACAAACATCGCCCACCAAACACTACACTCACACTCAGCTTCTCTCCGTATCTCCTTCACAACACACCAACATACAAATCACACTACTGTAGATACATGGAAAGAAATTATAATTAGACATGATTACATAAAATTTTATGGGCAGTATTGATTTTACGTTACTTTACTTAATTAATCAAAGTAGCAAGTAACAAAATAGTATATTGGGCACAAAATTTTACGTTAATTTAAATGCTGTAATGATAATTAAGGACGTGACAGAGCGTCAACAATTACATTACATCGACCACTAATATGTTTAATACTTATGGAGTATGGTTGGATTCTGAGAGCCCACCTCATTATCCTAGCATTTTTACTCTTCATGGTGTTAATATAGGTGAGAGGATTGTGGTCAGAAAATACATTTATCTTAAAAGGAGAAGTACCCAAATATATATCAAAATGTTCTAACGACACCACGAGAGCTAGTGCCTCTTTTTCAATAGTGGCATAGTTTTTCTGATGTCGTTTGAGTTTAGAGGAATAATAACATATAGGATGCATTATGTCAGTGGATTTGGACTTTTGCATTAATACCGCACCCACTGCATAACCACTAGCATCTATATGTAAAAAGAAGGGTAGGGTGAAGTTAGGACTCTGCAAAACAGGAGCAGAGGAAAGCAAGCGCTTCAACCTTGTAAATGAGTCTGAACAATCTTGAGTCCAGATGCACTGGACTTTGCTACTAGTGAGCTCAGTGAGAGGAGCAGCGACTTGAGCAAAGTTAGGACAGAACCTGCGATAATAACCTGCCATACCCAGGAATCTTTGCACACCCTTCCTATCCTGTGGCACTGGAAATGCAGCAATAGCACGAACTTTAGCATCAATAGGAGCAACTTCACCTTGGCCTATACAAAACCCTAGATAGGTAATATTGGCTTGACCAAAACTACACTTAGCCAAGTTAACAGTGAAATTGTAATGTGTCAGTTTCTCAAACAAAGCTCTGAGACGTGTCAAGTGTTGTTCCCATTCTTCACTGTACACCACTAACTAAATCGTCCAGATAGGCTTCTACTCCGTCTAAGTTGTAGGTCAACTCGTTCATAATACTTTGAAATGAAGAAGCAGCATTACATAAGCCGAATGGAGTGACGAGATAGTTGAACAATCCATCTTGAACGGTGAAGGCAGATAATTCTTGAGCACGTTCAGTAAGCGGGACTTGATAATATCCTCGTAAGAAATCTAAACGGCTGACATACTGGCTCCTGAAACACGATCAATCAGGTCGTCTATGCGAGGTAAAGGATAACCATCAGGCAAAGTGACAGAGTTCACTTTCCTGTAATCAGTGCACATCCTGAAACTACCGTCAGGCTTGGGCACTAATATACACGGTGATGCCCATGGACTTTTACTGCGTTCAATAAGTCCATGAGATAACAAAAAGTCAACTTCTTCTCTCAATGCTCTATGTTTCGTTGGACTCATTCTATATGGTGATTGCTTAATGGGTGATGCTCCCTGTACATCAACGTCATGTACGCCCAGAGTACAACGTTTAGGAACATCACTAAACAATTCAGGGTACTGCAAAATCATGTTCTTAACATTACTTGCTTTATCAGCATCAAGGTTACTGTTACAAAATGACACGATATCTATTAATAATAGACATCTCCAGTGAACACTAGAAAGAATAGCCCTTCTAGCATCCAGCCTATTACTGGGCTTTTGCAACAAAGTCAGTATCCTGGTTCAGTTATCCGACATATTATATAGCTTAAGAGGATTGCAACTGATAGGGTACTAACCAAACAGATATTTAAAAGGTTTATTAACAAAGTGAGAAAATCTAGGGTAGCAAAGTAAATCAAATATAAAGATATTAATTAAGATATCAATTAGGAGGTTAATTAGGAGGGTAGCTCCTACACTGCTCTCATATACAATAAGTCTGTGCTGAGGGCACATATATATAGATGACTCAGAAGTACCATCAGGTACAATGTCAGTAATTACAATAATATATACAAATAGGAATAAATGTGTGTATGAGTGTGCTCCCGGTAACTCTAAGACTCGACTCAACCAGTGTACGACTGAACTTCTCTTAAGCTAGCTGCTCTAACAAACTGACAATCAGAACAGCTTGATTGTCCAGTAAAATGACCAATTCACAGAACAGCAATATAACAGGCAACAGCAACACAGCGTCAGGAACAAGGAGATAGAAAATCGACCCTAACTGGGGACCATCAGTAGATCCTCCAAAACAGTCACAAAACTCCCTTTCTACTGAAGCTAGGTTCAGCATAAACAATCCCAAACTGTGGCGGTGCACAGATGCCTTATCGAAGTAGGTCCAGAGCTATAGCTTGAGACCTGAGTTTTATCAGAGTGTCAATGTGACACACAATCAAGAACAACGTCGAAAATCACTGTCTAGTCTATTCTCTGTGAACAGAGTTACACAGAGTTCTGAGAAGTATGATTCGCCTCACCAACGAATGCATACTCTACCCAACAGAGTCTAATGTCGAGAAAACAAGTAGAAAATAGGTGTGAGGTGTTGACTCGACGAGGGTCAACAGGCCAGCGAGAGAGAGAGGGAAGAGGAACAACCACCCAGCTCAGGTGTGTTCAGCGACTGACTCCTCCCAGCAACTAGACGGCGGTAGCATAACAGTAGTTTGCCAACTCCAAGGCAGTTACGACACACTCCAACACAATATAAAATAATACATCCTACCTAATAAATATAGCTAAGTCAAATAAGTCAAATAATAGTCTAATAATAGTATAAAGCACGATATTAACGATTTAGCTATTATCGAGAATATCAGCAATATAAAATTATAGAAAATGGAAATATACATTATATACATTGAGGCCCAATTCAGGGGGCACAATAGTTACTTAGAAAATTATCTAGTGATTGAAGTGTCTGAATTTTCTAAACGGACCTCTATACCTCTAGAGATGTCAGGCAGACTGACGTTTCCTTCCGGTGGTCTAGGAAGAATAGAAGCAGTAGGTAGAGGGCTAGCGTAGTATGTCTTGAGCTGATTAATGTGGTATACATGATTAGATTTTCTCTTCCCAGGCGTGCGTACTAGGTAATTTACGTCACTAAGCTTCTTCACTA
Organism: Cherax destructor; assembly: GCA_009830355.1. Taxonomy (NCBI): domain Eukaryota; kingdom Metazoa; phylum Arthropoda; class Malacostraca; order Decapoda; family Parastacidae; genus Cherax; species Cherax destructor. The sequence goes on along the minus strand of WNWK01002334.1, from coordinate 56,576 downwards.
CTTCCAGGGGACCATCATACCTGGCTTGTAGAGCATGTCCTGGTACTAATTTCTGTGCCATCACCTTATCACCTGCTTTAAAAGAGCGAGATACAGCACGCTTGTCATACTGTTGTTTCATCATAGCCTGAGCTGAAACTAGGTTTTTCAAAGCAAGCTCTCGAGCAGCAGTTAAATGCTTCTGCATTAATGAAGGTGATGTGTTTAATGATGGATTAGATTTTCCTGTCCACACGTCTTTCAACACAGCAAGAGGACCACGCACTTGGTGTCCGTATATTAGCTCAAACGGACTAAATCCTAGACTTTCTTGCTCACTTTCTCTTATAGCAAACAGAAGAAAAAGTACACCTTCATCCCAGTCTCTAGAAAAATGTTCACAATAGGCTCTCATCATACACTTCAGTGTCTGATGAAATCTCTCTAGAGCACCTTGTGACTGAGGGTTGTAACTGGTAGAAAGTACTGATTTTATTCCTAGGTGGGATAATGCTTCTCGAAAGATCTTAGAGGTGAAGTTGGATCCCTGATCCGACTGTATCTTCGAGGCAATCAACCTGGGAGAAAAATTTCATCAATGCCCTGACAATAGCACAAGCATTAATTTTCTCAAAGGTATGGCTTCAGGATAGCGTGTAGCTGCGTCCATTATTGTAAACAGGTATTGGTTCCCCAACTTGGTTCTAGGCAGAGGACCAAGACAATCTATGATAAGACGTAAGAATGGATCACCATTTACAATTATTGGTATGAGAGGAGCAGGTGGAGGCGAGTGAGCTGGTTTGCCTGTCACTTGACAGACGTGGCAATGTCGCACATGATCAGCAACAGTGTCCCTCATTCCCGGCCAAGTGAAATGTTTTGCCAGTTTCCCTAGTGTCTTCCTGACACCCAAATGTCCTCCTATGGGACTATTGTGCGCAAAATCAAGAGCTTGCTCACGAAATGTAACTGGTAAAACAACAAGATGCTTGACTGTGGTGGAATCACTGTCAGCTGTCAACTGACTTGTACTTTTTTCCATTAGTACACCTTTACTATAATAATAACAATTATCGAGATCCTTTGCTTCACTCTCAGTAACTGCTATATCTCTCAGTCTCTCCAAAGACTGATCAACAAACTGATCCTTGATTAAATTGTCATGAGTTAGAATCTTCACATCAGTTGTGTCTTGACTAGGCTGATGAGGTAGGGGGGGTGTCAGTGCTAGTGATCCTGGCCGCAGAGAATCACTAAATAACATATTCAACCCCAAGTCATTATCATCAACTAACTCAGCAGGAGACAAGGATGGTTGTTGTTGTATCTTTGACATAGCATGAGTTATTGCACTGAGAGGGAATAATATAGGCTTCTCTCTACAAGCTTAAATGGCATAATTATCCTCAGTGGTATTATCAATCACAAGTGGTTCCTTACAAATACCAGCTTGAAGGATATCGTTCCCTATCAACAAGTCTACTGACCTGATAGGAAATGCACCACTGGAAATACCTACTGAAATATAATCAGAATAATAGCTTGTTTCAAGGTACACTTTGTGAAGAATTACCTTAATAACAGCCCCTCCATAGGCTTCTAACAATACATCTATCTTGGTATAAGTATCGTTAGTTAAAGGCAATACATCTTCTCTTAACAAAGTAAGATAACTACCAGTGTCTCGGAAAGTAAATATCTTAGCTGGGATTCTTCAAGTCCTACTTTGCCTCTGGATAAGTAAGGACTCATTGTTGAACGAATCTTCTCATCAGATACTCTGTCTGATGCTGGTCATCTATTCTGAGAAACATTCTCCAAAACAGCAGGATCAGAAGTATTACTAGGTTGTAGGGGCCCTTCTTGCACCAAACAGGATACGACTTGAGTGGGAGAGCCAGCCTCACGATCGTCTCTCCCATCTCTTTCTAACTTGAAGCAATACTCTCTAGTATGACCTTTCCTAAGACAGTAGGTACATTTAACTTTCTTCTTCTCAGTATTAAACTTCTGTCTAGCTCCAGAGACAGATTCAGGAATATCAGTTTTCCAGGTGAAGATACGAGAAGTTACAGTAGCAGGAGGGTTAGGCCGGCACTGAACAGCTGACTTGGTTTGCCAACTTCTAGGACACTTTTAAGTTATCTTGTTTCTGATTTAGTACGTACAATTTTGTGAGAAATTTCATAATTGTCAGCTAATGCTGCAGTCTCTAGAATATCTGAGGCAGTGTGATCGATCAGATATTCCTGTACATCTGCAGACATACAGTTGTTGAACTCCTCGTGAAGTAGCAGCTGTACGAGGTTGTCATAAGTTTTACACTGCGAGGCTCTACACCACCTCTCAAAAGCAAGCTTTTTCTCACGAGCAAACTCTACACAAGTTTGACCTTGTCGCCATTGTAACGTACGAAATGCACGTTGGTAACTTACAGGTAACAAATTATATGTCTCGAGAATGGTTTCCTTGACTGTGTCATAGTTAATGTATTTGGCAAAAGGCAAAGCAGCAGTACATGTTTGAGCTCTGCCAGTCAAAGCTGTGTGCAACAATGTAGCCCAATGCTTACGTGGCCAATTCATAGCACGTGCCTGATTCTCAAACACATCAAAGTACGTGTCTAAGTCACTCTCAAGGAACTTAGGAACCATTGAGGCAGTTTTCTGCACGTTAAATGTATCCTCCGTTGTACTACTAGGTTGATCAGATCTATTAATCTGTTGTCTCGAAACGATCAGTTTCTCTATGGAACTCTTCCTCGTTCAATTTCTCTCTGTGCCTCAATTTGTGCAGTTGGCAACAATATTAGGCGTTCCATCCTCTCGAACTGATCCTGTGAGATAGGATCAGTGGGCAATGGAGAAGTAGGGAAATGAACAGGTTTATCTGGACGTACCTTAGGTCGGTCACCTAGTCTAGCCATGCCAATAGAGTCTAGATCTGGTCTAGTATAAGTAGACACAGGTGTAGCATAAACGGTACTAGTATGAGGCTGAGTCATACTTCCAGCTACACTCTGTACTAATGTCAGGAGGGGGTGAGAGCAAACTGAGTAGTAACACTAGGCTCAGATACTCCTGCCTGAGTTACTCTCACTTCTACGTCATCAATTAGCGACATACTTCCTAATAGTGCTATGCTCTCTATATCTGACTCTGAATCAGAAATCTCTGCGTGAGCAGGGAACAATATATCTTTAATTAATGCTCTGACAGTTTCTGCAGTGTAATTCCTGTTATACGTCACACCCAGATACTTGGCTACCTGCCAACATGTCTGAAGTCTTAGGTACGTAACTTCCACAAAGTCAGAGTATCAATTAACTGTTTCACCTTTACATACATCACGGAAATAAGTACAATGTGAGAGAGTGATCATGGGAAGCTAGAATCCTAATATAGGAATTTACTTTACAAGTTATATTAGTGTTGGTTGTCTAAGAGCTAGAGCTCATTAATAGTATTTCCCTCTCCTTGGATCAAGAGACTTGGGCAGGTACATACATCCACCTATGATGTTGTACAAGACCAAACTCTTAGTCTTCAGATTAAGAAATTACTCAAAGTGTTTGACAATAGAGTTACTAGTATGGCAAAATAGACAATTTCTCCAACACCTTGGATCAAGACCATCCCGGACAGGCCCCCATTTGTTACAAAAAGACGCGATATCTATTAGAAATAGACATCTCCAGTGAACACTAGAAAGGAATGCCCCTCTAGCCTTCAGTCGGTCACTGGTCGAGCCGAGTCTTAAGAGGCATAACGAGTTACCTGGAGCCCACACACACACACATACATATATTTGTATATATCCGAGTATTATTGTAAATTTTTGGCATTGTACCAGATGGTACATTAAAGCCATTAAGATATATGTGCCTTCAGCACAATAATATTGTTTATGAGAGAAGTGTAGGAGCTAACCTCCTAATTAACATATTAATGAATATCCTGATTATATTTCATTTGATTTACTCTAATACCCTAGATATTCTAACTTTGTTAATAAACATTTTAAATATATTTCTTTGGTTAGTATCCTCTCAATTGAGATCCTATGATGATATTGATAATATGTCGGATAACTGGAACAGGATACTGACTTTGTTGCAAAAGCCCAGTAACAGGCTGGATGCTAGAAGGGCATTCCTTTCTAGTGTTCACTGGAGATGTCTATTTCTAGTAGATATCGCGTCATTTTGTAACAAGCTAAAAACAGGTTTCGCTGTAAAACCGGGCTTGTGGGTTTAAATCAAACCGTACTTTTAAGGGAATGTCGCTGACCTCGCCAATAACTGTTTAATCAGTTCCTCATTGCCTTTCAGTAAGGTTCTAAGTTGTTTGTTAAGGTGCATGTAAGTTTTCCTGTCTTCTGATAGTGTTAATTTTTCCACTATAATCTACCTCGTCCATATTTACTAACGCATTTGCTTTGTCTCTTTTCGTAGATGAAGTCTAGAATATCTCTCTAATTCATGGTGTGAGTTAACAAAGCTTTCAGGACAATTCGGTTCCACAGGTCTGAGCAAAGCCCCATGTTCTATGCCTTTGCAAATGTTAAACGTTTCAGGGGACAGGTCCCCTTGCTTTTCAGGGTTGCAAAACAACTTGACAAGGCCAACATAATTAGTGCCTCCACTGGTAGGCGCAAAACTTAACCTATATCCTAGGGCTGTCTGTTGGTCCCAGGTAAGTTCAACACTCGACAGGGTAATAGGGAGATCACCTGGAAAGTTGAATTATAACTCAAGGACTTTCGTGTTGCAATTAAAACATAATCTGAAGTTTTCAATGTTGCAGAAATAAGTAGGAAGTCCATGTAGATTCCTTCAAGGAAACGAATGAGATGGCAACAAGCAGACTAGCGCCAGGCAACAGAAAGATGTAGGCAACATATTAAAACAGTAGCAGTAGAAGCATATAGAAGCACATCAGCACTAAATATTTAGTAAAGACCTAGCGACCACAACATTGTTGATCTCGAAGATATCTGGCATCTGTCAGTAGGGAAACTGCCATCGCAAACAAAGAATATGGGAAGCAGCAAAAAAGGAAAAAACTTCCTAATTCCAGAGCCTGGACCAATTCTGTTCAATAATAGTGCTCTTATCGAATGGCTTGATGAACTCGTCTAATTCTTCTTCCATGCCATTCGATAAGAGCACCATTATTGACCTGATGTAGTTGATTGTAAGTTTGAGTTTGAAGGGAAATATTACGCTCAAAGGCAGGGAACGGCTGTGGAAAATCCATTATCTCCACTATTAACCAATCTGTATATGGAGTTTTTCAAGGTCAGGCTGTTGAAAGGCGTCCTGCCTTGTTAAGCTAAATAGTTCAGATATGTGTATGACATCTTGTGTCTTTAGCTGAATCATATGGACCTGGATACATTTTTACAGTCTTGATACAGAGAATTCTTCACTTACCTAACCCTTGGGCATGACCTACTTCCACATTCGTTAAATGTGATACCATCTACGACTGCTGCACCTCTCCTCGCCTACAGTATATTAGCCACTTCTTCGCATATATGTTGTAGTCTTTTCAAGATTGATGGACTGATAACATGGACTCAAGGCTGAGGGACTGACTACCTCAAACTACTCCTGTTCTTCACCATTATCCTTTGTATGGACTGATGAAGCCACTGTGTGGCGAAACGTTTCCTCATTAAGGATAACTAAGTGTTGCACATGTGTCTAATTCAGATTGAAAAAAAGATGTTGAATCTAAACTTCCATTCTTAGATGTGTTGATACACAGGGTTGATAGAAAGTTTAAATTTACAGTATATACAAAGGTCATTAATGTGTGTTCATGAGACAAGAGTAAAAATGAGTGTTTTTCTCACTATGTTTCTGAGAGCTTACCGAGTGTGCAGCCCAGAGTTTCTCGATGAAGAAATTAGGAAAATATTTGATTTTGCCAAGAAACTGCTGTACTCTATGGAGTTTATAGAACCAGTGTTGCTGGCAGCTAGGAATACTTATCATAGGGCTGAACCCAGGTTCAGATCAAGAATATTCTAGTTCACCCGTACAATGAGAATTTATCTGTCCTTCCGAATGCCCTAAAAAGATTCAACATGCAAGTAGTTTTTAGGAATTCACGGACTGTTAAAAGAATTTTTATAAAGAATTCTCCTCAACATTGTGTTGGTGTCTACAGGATCAGTTGCAATGGCTGCAACTTATCTTACGTTGGCCAGACCGACAGTCTTTTAGATGTCAGGATATCACATCGCTGATATTCAATATGAACTAAACAGTAATCAAAGGCTATTTTCAGCCACATTAGGGTTTACAATAACACTAAAAGGAACCAAAACTCTGGTCAGAAGCCAGAGTTGTGGTTCCTTGCTCCTCTTGGCTTGAACGAAGTATTGTCGAATCGGCAACTGCAGGCGCACTCTTCAATTTTATATAGATCATTCCTGAAATTGATTTCTACGAGATTGTTTGAGTGATCATCTTTGCATTGGCTTCACAATTTCAGGTATCAATGTTTGATTGATCTATATTGCTATTGGCTATAGATTCACATATATACACATGCACATGATGGTTGCATTGGTGCTGATGGTGGTGAGGCTGGTGATAGTCTTGGTGCTGGCGATATTAGTATTGTTGTTGGACATATATATGTCTACGCTTGCATATACATATGTATGCATCCGTATACGTACAACTAACACACAAGACAGCGTTAATGTTCCAATCGAGTATGTGTGTGTGTGTGTGTACTCACCTAATTGTGGTTGCAGAGGTCGAGTCACAGCTTCTGGCCCCGCCTCTTCACTGGTCGCTACTAGATCCACTCTCTTCCCGCTCCATGAGCTTTATCATACCTTTTCTTAAAGCTATGTATGGGTCCTTCCTCCACTACATCACTTCTCAGACTATTCCACTTCCTAACAACTGTGTGACTGAAGAAATACTTCCTAACTTCACTGATATTCGACTGAGTCTTCAACTTCCAACTGTAACCCCGTGTTGCTTGATTAAGTGTGGGGTTCCAAACTGGTGCTGAATACTCCAATATGGGCGTAACGTACACAGTGTACAGGGTCTTGAACTATTCCTTATAAAGATGTTGGAATGCTGTTCTTAGGTTTGCTAGGCGCCCGTATGCTGCAGCAGTTATTTGGTTGATGTGCGCCTCAGGAGATGTGCCCGGTGTTATACTCACCCCAGGTTTGTAGTCTCTGGCCCCTTAGACTGTACTCCGTCTACTGTGTTCTTTTCTTTTCCCTTATCTTCATATCTTTGCACTTGGATATGGACAAGGATATGGACAGGCCTGCAGCCTGTCCATATCCCTTTGTAGTTCTGCCTGGTCCTCATCCGATTGGATTCTTCTCAACAACTTCACATCATCTGCAAACAGGGACACTTCTGAGTCTGTTCCTTCTGTCATGTCGTTCACAAATACCAGAAACAGCACCGGTCCTAGGACTGACCCCTGTGGAACCCCGCTCTTCACAAGCGCCCACGTACCATGACTCGCTGTTGTCTTCCTGACAGGTATTCCCTGATCCATTGCAGTGCTTTCCCTGTTATCCCTGCCTGGTTCTCCAGCTTCTTCACTAATTTCTTGTGTGGAACCTCTTACAGTTCAAGAAAATGCAATCTACCTACCCTTTCTCTCTTGTCTTACTGCTGTCACCATCTCATAGAACTCCAGTAGGTTTGTGACACAGGATGTCCCGTCCCTGAAACCGTGCTGGCTGTCGTTGATAAGCTCATTTCTTTCTAGGTGTTCCACCACTCTTCTCCTGATAATTATCTTTTCCATGACTTTGCATACTATACATGTCAGTGACACTGGTCTGTAGTTTAATGCTTCGTGTCTGTTTCCTTTTTTAAAAATTGGAACTACATTTGCTGTATTCCATACCTCAGGTAGTCGCCCTGTTTCGATAGATGTGCTGAAGATTGTTGTTAGGGGTACACATAGCACCTCTGCTCCCTCTCTCAGGACCCATGGAGAGATGTTATCCGGCCCAATCGCCTTTGAGGTATCCAGCTTGCTTAGTAGCCTCTTCACTTCCTCCTCGGTTGTATGTATTGTGTCCAAAACTTGATGGTGAACCCCACCTCACCGTCTTTCTGGAGTACCTTCTGTCTCCTCTGTGAACACTTCTTTGAATCTTATGTTGAGCTCCTCATATATTTCTTGGTAGTTTCTTGTGATCTCCCCACCTTCCTTCCTCAGCCTGATTACTTGGTCCTGACTGTTGGTTTCCTGCTGATGTGGCTATACAACACATTCACATCAGATTTGGTTTTCGCTGCTATGTCATTTTCGTATTGTCTTTGGGCCTCATGAGGTGGTACTGGACCACATGAGGTGGTACTGGAAAACCTCATGTACCAACACGTAAGGTACACTACCAGCGAGAGAGGAGAGGATGAACCAGTAAGACTGGACCTACACACATATCACATATGAAAGACCCCTCGGGGCCAGTGACCACATGGTTCTGAGCTTCGAATACATAGTAGAGTTACAAGTGGAGACGGAAGCAGGAAGTTCAGGACGAATGAAGCCAAACTACAAGAGAGGGGACTACACAGGCATGAAGAATTTCCTGCATGGGGTTCAGTGTGTGTGTTTGTGTACTCACCTAATTGTGGTTGCAGGGGTCGAGACTCAGCTCCTGTGTGTGTGTGTGTGTGTGTGTGTGTGTGTGTGTGTAAATTTATGTGCATATCAAGAAATAACTTGCTCTGGAACAAAGTAGAAATAACTTGCTCAGGAACAATTAGATAAATGAACAGCAAAGTTATTGCTAAAATCTTTTCGAAGTCCTCTGATTTATATTGATTCTGTACCGATAGTTTTAAGAGGAGTAGGTCAAAACAGTCTTTCATTGCTTAAACAGAAGTCTCCTTGTCTATTTCCAAGTTTTCTACTATGTACTTACCATTATGCCACAAAATTTACAATTTGCCACTGAGCACAGAAACGTAACTGGGTATATCCATTCACCCAAAAACCTTTGCGTCCTGCTGCAGAATGTTCGCCTTTTATCTCGAAATGTAGTGAATGATAATGAGATCTTCATGTAAAACGTCTAATATCCAGTGGGGTCGTGATCAGGTCTCCACTCAGGGATGCAAAGCTTCAAAAGAAACTAGCGAATGGTCACGCGTCTGATGTGCCGGGATTCTTTCTCTGGTGTCGCCTTGAGCAGAATGTACTTACTAATTCCTCAGAGTGGCCTTTATAAGAGTTTCGTTCTCAGAAGAATCCTGTAATAAGGAAAGGAATTCCCTTCACTCTTGGCAGGTTTCTTCTAGGAACAGAGCCTCTTTATCGACAGAGAGATAACTTGAGACCTTTGACACGGTCCTCGCCGATATTTCTGACGATTTCAGAGGTTGGGTGTCGTGAAGACACACTCTCTCTGGTCCCTAGTTCAACTCTCGACCTAAATTTGTTTTGGCATCTAAGCACTGTCGTAGTCGGGAAATTTGAATTGTTAAACTCAGTTTCAGTAATAAGGAAGTTTTATGCCTTTGGTTTAGGATATGTTGATGGTCAGAAGTTAGGGTCGTTTTCGGCCTCCTGACGCTTTGTTGTTCACTGCTGCTTTGAGGAAAATTGCTGTTTGGCGAATTGGTCATAATACTGTTCAAGCAAGCTTTGTGCTTGCCTCGAAGGTCCAGACGTTAGCTTATTTACGGACTTGTTGTTATCAGTCGCATTTTAAGACGAGTCAGTCTGATCACATACGGAGCGCTTACACAAACACACACAGATACACAATATTGTTCCTGTACTTAGAAGTACATCTCATCATAGCAAACGTACTAGACGGTACATATTAAAAGTAGTACAGTATCTTATCAAATGTACCCAAAGCATATGATTATATGTACAGAATAACTATAATATATAAGTATAATAAGTATATTTCAAGAGCTGTGTAAATATTACCAATTAGACACCTTTGTTATTAAAGATCTCAACTTTTGTTTGGTTGGTTTGTATTCATTTAGTTGCAATCCAGAAGGCGTTGTTGAGAAGCTACATGATTTACGGGATAAATGGACCAGAATACACTGACAACGCGCTACAAAACCAGAAGCAAACTAGACAAGCGATCAATAAGTTGACCTTTTATTATTCTCTGGAGATATCTTTAATAGATGTCGCATTTTATAACAAACAGTAGACAAAAAAAACGTAGGTAAAACTAGATTAAACTATGGAACACTTAATGGATATGAAACCAACTGGAATTAATTTAGGATATTGTGTTTTGATATGAATTCCTAGATTATTTAACATACTTTTCAAGATTTTCCTTTGGTAATAATTATAAACTTCTGTTGGGTCATCACATATGAAGACTGGGATAACTGCTCTCAACTTGTGTATATTATACACTTAACGTGAGTACTTGATACAGTGATACAAATTTAGTCGTGTTTGAGTTATGTCGCCGCGTGTTATATCTGTTTACCTGGAGTTTACCTGGAGAGAGTTCCAGGGGTCAACGCCCCCGCTGCCCGGTCTGTGACCAGGCCTCATGGTGGATCAGGGCCTGATCAACCAGGCTGTTACTGCAATAACTTGTTGCAGTAAACGTGTTTTAACCACTTGAAATTTAGGATTCGAATAATTTGCTTTTGTTGAGTTGTTTACAGTCGTGTTATGACGGTCCAGCGATCTATACAAAATATTATTGGCAAAAAAGTTTGAAATTTGACATATTTTGATAAAACGATGAAAAATAATAATTCTAAAAACTAAACAAAAATAGTAACAATCACAAAAACAATAACAATGCTAAGATCGAGAGGCATCATTGTAAGCAATCTTTAATAATCATATTAGACAAACTAAGGATCAAACCATACCACGGGTTGGGCTAGAACTCGCGGTAAGAGAGTTATAAAACTCTAGACCGACGCGTTAGCAACTGGACCAGCTGGCTACAATAAAATTAATCAAACTAGATATACTTATATACCATAGAAAGGTTAGCATAGGCACCACTGTGTCCAGAAATGCAAGTTTTTACAGACTAATCTCCCGCCAGCATGGCCGTGACGAACTCTAGCTCAAGTCCCCTCAAAACCGTCATCATGACGACGGTATGACGTGGTATGGTTTGTTTGCAACCGTGTCACTACGATTTCGTGAGTTAAACAAAAGATTTACATAAACTTCAACACAAGTATAACAATAATAGTAAGCATAACAATGTAGTATAAAATTAAAGTACTCCATATCAGAATAATTATTCGATTTTCAGCTTTATAATGATTTTTTTGGTTTTTCACTATGGCATCTTCATCTCGTAGCTAAAATGTATCGGATATCCGCATCCGCATCCACGGAACATCCGCACAATTTCTTAAATCCGCATCAACATCCGCTGAACATCCGAACAATTTCTTACATCCGCATCAACATCCACGGAACATCCGCACAATTTCTTACATCCGCATCAACATCCGCTGAACATCCGAACAATTTCTTACATCTGCATCAACATTTGCGGAGCATCCGCACAATTTCTTATATCTGCATCCGCAAAATAAGTAAGAAAGACATCCGTATACACATCCGCATCCGCAAAATAAGTATGACATCCGTATACACATCCGCATCCTCGGATATCTAAATTTTCACATAAGATACATCGCTACATCCTTTTGTAGCATGACAGTTAGTCCAAAGTAAAAACAAAAACAAGATAATGGCAACATGCTACCATACTTTGCGCCCTGGGTTACCAGATAGTGTGAGAGGGATGTTGTTGTATGTTCGCCGGTACATCCGGCCCGGGTCTTCTCCAAATGGTGACCCGGCATTGGCCCCCTGGGTAGAGGGTGTCGGTCATCTTCTTCTTTCTTTCTTGCTGTGGCTCCCCATGATGGGGAGTGTCTTCTGACGTCGCATCTTCATCAGCAGATCTTGGTACTTCAGGCTGTGGTTCTACCTACATAGGAAGAAGAAGGATGGGGGATAAGAAAGAAGGAAGTGGGTAGTCTTGGTCGTCGTCGGGGTTCTCCGGTGTCGTCATCGAGGGGGCGGGTGGGTGGCTAGGACTGGGAGCAGTGTCTCCAAGTCATGGGTGGCCAGGTAAACCAGCTGGGCTGCTTTGTAGTCGCGGGTCAGATCCCCAGGTGCCATCGGGAAGTGCCTGCGGTGGATGGACGTCGTCGCAGGACAGTCAAGCATGTAGTGAACTAGAGGCTTTGGAACCATCCGGTCGCAGTGGCGGCAAAGCTCCTCACTCATGCGTTCGATGAGGCGCTTTGCAGTAGGGTAGCCGAGGCGCAGGCGGTGGACGCTGACTTGCAGCTCCCTGTTCAGTTTCCTCATGTTGGGTGGGGGCTCCCTACGTGTCGCTCTGTCATACCAGTGCCGGCTCCGAGATGCTCCCGGTGCTGGTAGTGGGCGTCTGGCTGCCAAAGTTGCCCCCAGGTGCACCTGCCTGCGGCTAATGGCAATTGTAGTCGCAGGTTGGGCCGCAAGTGTGGCAGACTTAGCCGCCCCATCCGCCGCATCATTCCCAGCAAGGTCGATGTGGCTTGGTATCCAATTGATTGTTGCTTGCCGGCCCTACTCGTCAAGTGAATGTAGGTCTCTTCTGATGGCGGTGAGGAGCCGGATGTTATCCTTGGGCTCCCTATGCATGATGGCCTGTATCGCCGCCCTGGAGTCGACGTGGATGACTGGAGGTTGGTGGTGTTCCAGGAGCGCATGTTGGATGGCCCTCTGGATGGCGTGGAGTTCTGCCTGTAGGATGCTGCAGTGGTCTGGAAGGCGCCAGCCGGCCGTTAGGGAGGAGTGATATATCCCGGGAACCCGTGCGGCCGGCCTCCGGTCTCTTGATCCATCAGTGTAGTACACTGCACACCCGGGATGCTCCGCTGCAGCAATGCTTGCAGCTGCCCACCGCTGCAGCACGTGCTGTGGACAGTGACGCTTGCTGGCTGGCAGGTTTGCAAGGTGGATTACGACAGGTTCTGGTGCCCATGGCGGTGGCACGGTGTACCCATCGACTGGCCGGTCGCATCCCTTGTCCTCGAGGAGCGGCATGGGCAAGAGCTCCTTTGTCACTTCCGCAGCCGACCACAACCATAGTCGGACACGGCCCCCTGCGAAGTCGCCTCGCTGACGGTCAAGGAGGTCTCTCAGCAGGCGCTCACCGCCCGGTAGCTGGACAAATTTGGCTAACCTCCTGGCAGCAACAAGAGCAATCCTGTCACTTAGGGGCTGCAGTTGGGCCTCTCTGTTCAGAGTCACTGTGTGAGAGGGAAAGAAAACAAAGACAAGCTTATTGGGAGTAAAGTACTGTTTATCCCTAATTAATTTATCAGGTCCTTCTCTTATTACTAATGCATTATCAACAGGAACATTATCCTTGATGAGCCCAGGCGTGTTTTGACTTTCGTAAATTTTAGTTCACCGTTGGTGATGGTTTCCATCGCTCTTGCTTGTTATATTTAAACTTGTACATCATTGCACTCTTTCAATTTTATCATTTTATTTATGGAATATATATATATGTCGTGCCGATTAGGTAAAACTGGTCAATTAGCAAGAACTCATCTAAAATTAAGTCCTTTCTAAAATTTTCTCTTATACGCTTAAAGATATATTTTTTTCATTTATGTTAATGTAAGAATTTATAATTTTGTACCAAGAGAAACTTTGAAAACCTACCTAACCTTATTATAACAAGCGCAATTTAATTTAGCCTAACCCAACTAAATATATTTTAGATACGTTAACATTAATTTAATAATAAACAAACACAATGAAATATATTTTTTTCGTTATGTTCAGAATGATTTTGGCGAAATTATTGCATACACAAATTTTCACTTGCCTTATATGGCAAGAAGAGCGTTGCTATTTAAGCCAAAATCGCAAGTTTTACCTAATCGGCACGACATATATATACATATATATATATATTATTTACAATATATAAGAGGACTGATATACTTTTTTTTATTAAATTGTAAACATTAGATTAAGTAGGGATGCTTAGGTTGAAGAAATCTGTTGACATAGATAATGATAAATAGTAACGATATACTTTATTTCAATAAACTACAGTATAATTAATATTAGATTAGTTGACGATATTGGCATACATTATAGAGAACTCCTTGTTGTACAAGTAATTTCGGGCACCCTAGAAACTCTTATAACTACTGAACAATTACTTATTTAGGTTGAGTAACTAGTCTGCTGTAGTTTGCAATTTTTGGCATTGCATGAATTTTTTTTTTTTTATGATATAAGATATAGGATAATTTTAAAGAATTAGATGTAACATTTGTAACAGTTATTAAACATGCTGAAATATATTGGTGATAGTGAGGTTGGGTTTAATCACGATTTGACTTTGCAGAATATAGGAGGCGATTTTTAACTAATTTTTTTTTAGCAATGGGCTTTTGATGTCCTTTATTTGCACGAAGTTTCTAGACAGCCTGAGTCGAACACATGTTATGTTATTGAAGTTCTTGTTCTTGCATTGCATCTGTGTTCTGTTACAGGTTTTCCGGAACAGTCAGGATTGGTAGGAAGATAGTAATTACTTAAGTATGTATACGAGGAGCTACCAAAAAGTTCTTTGACTCCAGCAATGAAAATATATAGGCTTCAGCCTAGCAAATGATACTGTGCAGTCTTGAGACCAGTGAAACTGAACTTTGCTGCTGGTGAGCTCAGAAAGAGGAGCAGCGACCTAAGAAAAATTAGGGCAGAACCTGCGGTAGTACCCAGCCATACCAAGCAATCTCTGGACTCCCGATCTTGCGGCACTGGGAAGGCTGAGATAGCATGAACCTTTCATCAATGGGAGCAACCTCACCTCGGCCTATGCCAAAATCGACACAAGTGATCTTGGCTTGTCCAAAACTATACTTAGCCAAGTTCTCAGTGAAGTTATGTGCCAATCTCTTAAACAGTGCCCTGAGGCGTGTCATGTGTTGTTCCCAGTCGCCACTATAAACCCCTTAGTCTTGCAAATATGATTCAACTTCGACCAAGTTGTAAGTCAACTCGTTCATCAGGCGTTGAAAAGACAACACAGCATTACAAAACTAAAATGGTGTGACGAGATAGTTGAATAACCCGCGTCGCACAGTGAAGGCAGACATTTCCTGATCATTCTCAGTAAGTGGGACTTGGTAGTATCCATGTAAGAGGTCTAAGCGGCTAACATACAAAGCTCCCGACAAAATAAGGGCATCAATGCTTGGGAGGGGGTATCCATCTGGTACGGTAAATGCGTTCACGTACGATAATCAGTGCACATCCTGAAACTGCCATCAGGTTTGGGTACTAAAATTCGAGGTGAAGTCCATGGACTTTTATTACGTTCTATCATTCCAGGTGATACACAAATAACCTGGACATAGGAGAGAGAGTAGTAGACGACGTATCAATCCGACATGATCGACGCTCATACATCATGAGTAAGTATACACCAAGAGTGTGATCATAGGAAGCTAAGAGCATCCTATGTCCCATAGCTCGATTGCTAGCGCACTCAGCTCACACTCTGAGGTTCGGAGTTCGAATCTCTTCCGATACGGCTGGAAAACATTAGGGACGTGTTTCCATAACACCTGTTGTCCCTGTCCCTGTTCACTCATCAGTTTAAAATGGGTACCTGGGTGTTAATCGACTAGTGTGAGTCGCATCCTGGGACAAAAATGACTTAATTTGCCCGAAATTGCTCAGTATAACAAGGGGCTTTCTATATAGTAGTATGTCATTGATGTCAGCTAGGCCTGTATACCTTGTTCATGTACTTGTAGTAAATAAAGATATTACAATGTTACTTTATACATTATATAATGCCGGAATGTTAATTGTCTAAGAGCAAGAGCTCAGTAACAGTATTTCCATTTCCTTGGATCAAGAGAATCGGACAGATATACACTTCCACCACTAATGGTGTATAAGATAGAAATCTGACTCCTTATATTAGGAAATTACTTAATTTGTCCTACTATAGTGTATTGGTAAGTTAATTTAGGCAATCTCTACAACACCTTGGATCAAGATCCCGGACACACTCCAATTGTTACAAAATGTGATATCTATTAAAGTGAATAAATCTCCAGAGAATATAGGTTGGTAGACAGCAACCACCCAGGGAGGTACTACCACCCTGGGAGGTACTACCACCCAGGGAGGTACTACCCCCCAGGTAGGAACTACCACCCAGGGAGGTACTACCACCCAGGGAGGTACAACCACCCAGGGAGGTACTACCGTCAGTAGTAGAGAATGTGCCACAGATCCTCAAAATAGCTGCCATGCCTCCAGAGGGTATGCCACAGCTCCTCATTCCACAGCCCCTCATCCCTGAGCGGTCTCCTTCCGCGCGCTCGCGCCCCCGCCCCGCCGCGCCCGCCAGCCCCGTGCCCCGCCCCTTGCCCTTCCGCGTCGAGCCGCCCCGAGCTGCCTTCTGCAGCGCCTTCTGCGGATCGCCCCAGCTTCTCGATTTTTTTCAATATATTTTTTTTTCGAATTTTTCATTTTTTCAAATTTTTCATTTTTTTCAATATTACTTCTGATATTTTTTACTTGACCTCTATGGAGAGTCAGAGATATGGTAACCCCCTATGGGGTAGAAATTTTCTCGATTTCAATAAAAAGAACGAAAAGACTCGTTTTTCAATATTCTATCATCCCTCCATCTCCTTGGATCAAGTTCCTATTATATATTTCAACCCATTTACTAATTCATAGAAGAACCTATAGGTCTCTTAAGTAAATTGAATAAGACTTACCTACTTTGAATTTCACAATTCATATCAAACACCATCCTGATCACCTGATCACTCACATTCCCGCCACCTCTTGGTGGTCAGTGACGTCACAATATTTCCTCGGACAAGCTTAAACATGAGAAGAGTACAACAAGTTCAATCAAGCGAGCCCAGGTGTGGTGTGACGTCACAATATTTCCTCGGACAAGCTTAAACATGAGAGAGTACAACAGGTTGATATCAAGCTCTTGGGTCACTCTTCTCCCTCTATTAAACTTATGTAGGTTAACACTAATACACATTTTTCATCATTTATTTATTATTATTATAGAAAGATACATTTTTCCAGTCTTACATTAATAGGGTAAGTCAAGTCAATACGTAAAAGAACATAACACGAATTAAGATTTCAGGTAACACTAAAAAGTACATTTCATTCAGAGAAGATCACAGACCCATTTCCAGCGTTCTATCCACCCACCTGCTCTACATTCCACACACACACACACACCATCTCCCACCCATCACAGGCCCACCCCAGCGCCTGAGGCCATGACCTCACCTGCTCTCTCTCACCTCACACACACACACACCGCCCACACACACACACACACACACACACACACACACACACACAAACACACCACCCATTACCCCATCACTCATCTCAATTTTTTCCAGTTTTACTAATTCATCCAAAAAGCCACATCCGCCTCCACAGAACATACACACATTTTATACTCAATATAACCAAGAAATACATTGGAACACCTCCAAAACACTCTTATACATCATTTGAATACCCCCAAAACATCATTGAATACTGTGAAAACGACATTGAATACTATCAAATAACATTTAAAACACCTCTAACTCATACACCAAACTACACTCGTCCCAAAATCACTCATCTCAATTTTTTTTCCAGTTTTACTAATTCATCCAAAAAAAGATCATTTAACCTATGAATACTTTCACTAAGATCACATTTTACACATTCCCCCAAAACACCATTGAACACCACCAAAACGCCATTGAATGCACCCAAAACACTATTGAACACCACCAAAACACCATCAAACTTTCCCTCAAAACACTATAACCAACTTTTTAAGATGACAAAACCACTATCTAAGTACACTCATCTCAATATTTTTCCCGTTTTACTAATTCATCAAAAAAAGTAATCACTAAAACACACTTTCAAAAACACAATCACCATTGAACACCGCCAAAAACACCTCTGAATACTCCCAAATCATCGTTTGAACACCATCACACCCACATTATTCCCGCTTTTCAGGTAACAGGCTAAATCAATAACTTTCAAAAATAATCTACATCCTCAACATCTCATACATCATTTGAATACCTCAAAACACTATCAAACACCACAATAACATTTAACCTCAACCTAACTTTTAACTTCAAAATCACTCAAAAACATACACATATCCAAACCTAACACAGTAACCACCAACCAACTAAGACATATCATAATCACATTTTTTATAAACATCCCTCAAATCATTATAACCAACTTTATAAGATCATTAATCTCAATCCACTAAGATCACTCATTTCAATTTTTCCCGTTTTACTAATTCATCAAAGAAAAGACAAACCCATCTCCAAAGAACATTTTTCATATACATTCCCTCGTATCACCAACCGAGAACACTATTACTGATTTTTCCTCGTTTTACTAATTCATCCAAAAAAGATCATTAGGACAAAGATCGCTAAAACTATGAATACTTTTTACTAATGGAACACTTCCAAACAACATTAGAACATTTCCAAATTACATTAGAAAATTCCCAGGATTACTTTGAACACATCAATACAATATTAGAACACTCCCAGATTACTTTGAGCACATCCAAAACAATATTAGAACGCCCCTCAGATTACTTCCAAACAATATTAGATCACCATCAAAAACACTCTTATACCTCATTTAAACACCACCAAAACACTCTTGTACATCATATGAACACCTTCAAAACACTATCAAACACCTCAAATAACATTTAACCTAACCTAACTTTAACTTCAAAACACTCTAAAACATGACACACCACCAACCAACTAAGACATATCATATTCCCATTTTTACAAAAATCTCCTCAAATCACTCAAAATCACCATTGAATACTTCCAAGACATCATCAAACTTTCCCTCAAAACATTCCCTCAAAACACTCCAACCAAGATCACTACTTACCTCCAACTCGGATAAAACATGAACACAAAAAATACATGAACATAATCCTATCGCAAAAAACACAAAACACACTTTCAAAAAAAAACACAACGCCTTGACCACCAAAACACTCTTATACATCATTTGATTACTCCCAAAACACCATTTGAATACTCCCGAAACAATATATAACATTTAACCTAACCTAACCTAACAACATCTAACCTAACCAAAAAATAGCATCTAATCTAACAACTAACCTTCAAAAACACTATCAAACACCACAAATAACATTTAACCTAACCTAACCTAACAACATCTAACCTAACCAAAAAATAGCATCTAATCTAACAACTTAACCTTCAAAAACACTATCAAACACCACAAATAACATTTATCCTAACCTAACTTATCCTTCAAATCACTCATTCACCATTTGAACACCTTCAACTAACACAGACATACACCCTCCAACTAAGTCATGGAACATTATCAAAAAACTAAGACACCTTCAACTAACACCTGAGACATCAACAAAACCTATACAAGACATATTCACCAATCTTATACCTGACATGAGCCATATCCAACATCTAAGACAAATAAAAAATCTAACTCATATACACAATATAATATATAACTGCAAAATACCATGTCACGATCACCACCAACTATAACATATCATGTACCCAAAAAAATCTAAGAAACACCAAAACTAAGACATACACTTCCAACTATATCATGACATGAACACACAACCAACTTATACACGACCTAATCACAACAAAACTTAAGACATGAAACATATACACAAAATAAGGCATAAACACAAATATTCTAAGATCCACCAACTAAGACATAATATGAACCCACAAACAAATTTAAACCATCAGTCAGGTCAAAAAATCTAAGACACAGACACCACCAACTAAGATATATACACAAAATAAGACATAGGCACAAAAACACCATAATCACATGATAACCATAAAATCTAAGACATATTAAAAAAATCTAAGAGATGCACACAAAAATAAGATAGACACCACCAACTAATATGCGACATAAACACAAAATTTTAAAACATGTAACATTAAAAATCTATGACATAATAAAATATTCTATGATATATAAACAAAATAAGACATGATCACTATAACATGCACCCCAAACTTATACACGTCATGATCACAAACAAATTTAAGACATGAGTCATACATAGTACACTATCTACCAAAAATAGAAAACTATCACTTGATCACATAAAAATTGACTTACAATCACTTAAGTCATATGAAAACATAAACATAAGTCATATGATGACAAAATTTTACACAAATTTCATGAGTATTACACCAAGATCACTAGCTCATGTACACTTATAACATGAGAGCCACAATCTATAAACACTACTCATTCACCATCCTAACCACTAAATCTGCGCACGAACACTTAAGACATACAACAACTAAAAATATTAACACAACTTTGCCCACCAAAGATAAGTTATAACCTCCATAACACAAAACTGATTTACACTTTTCTCAAACTGAATATTCATACCACATTTTTCATTTATCATCTATGTACATATCACATTTTTCATCCACATCTTCCCTAAACCATCCTTCCTGGAATATTATAAAAAACTAAGACACCTTCAACTATCACCTGAGTCATTTTCAAAACTAACACAGACATACACCCTCCAACTAAGTCATGCTCAAAAACCACTAAAATCGCTAAAACTATGAATACTTTTTACTATTGGAACACTTCCAAACAATATTGGAACATTTCCAAATTACATTAGAACACTCCCAAATTACTTTGAGCACATCCAAACAAATATTAGAAAACTCCCAAATAACATTTGACATCTCTAACTCACCCGCCAAATTACATTCTCAATCACATTTACACACATTTCATTAACTGAAATTACATCTCACTCATCAAACTACACACTCACCCCAAAACCACTAACCTACAACTAAGCCATGAGACATAAGCAAAACTAAGACATATTCAAAATCTAAGAAATGAACACAAAATAAGACATATCACGAACACTATAATATACCCAAAAATTTAAGTCATTTACACAAAATACGATAAAAGCACAAAAATACCACGACACAATTCACCACCAACCAACTATAACATATCATCACACCAAAAATATAAGAACCACAAGCTACAACATATCATCACACCCAAAAAATATAGGATCCACCAAACTATATTATATCATTACATCCAAAAAATATAAAAAACACCAAGACAGATGAACACATACAACTAAGACATGAGACATTACCAAAACTAACACACACCTCCAACTAATCCATAACATGTACGCCAAATCTAAGACATACACCTACAACTAAGGCGTGAGACATAACCAAAATTCTAAAACATATTCACAAAAAATACCAGGGCACGATCACCATCAACTATAACATATCATGTACCCAAAAAAAAAAATCTAAGAATCACCAAAACTAAGACATACACTTCCAACTATGACATGACATGTACACACAACCAACTTATACATGACCTAATCACAACATATACACAAAATAAGACATAAGCACAAATATTCTAAGATCCACCAACTAAGACATAATATGAACCCACAAACAAATTTAAACCATCAGTCAGGTCAAAAATCTAAGACACAGACACCACCAACTAAGACATATACACAAAATAAGACATAGGCACAAAAACACCATAATCACAACATATTTAAGACATAAGACATGATAACCATAAAATCTAAGACATATTAAAAAAATCTAAGAGATGCACACAAAAATAAGATAGACACCACCAACTAATACGCGACATAATCACAAAAATTTAAGACATGTAACGTATTAAAAATCTATGACATAATAAAATATTCTATTATATAAACAAAATAAGACATATGCACAAAAATACCATAACATGATCACTATAACATGCACCCCAAACTTATACATGTCATGATCACAACAACAAATTTAAGACATGAATCATACATAGTACACTATCTAACGAAAATAGAAAACTAACACTTGATCACATAAAAAAATTGACTTACAATCACTTAAGGCATATGAAAACATAAACATAAGACATATGAAGACAAAATTTCACACAAATTTCATGAATATTACACCAGGATCACTAAGTCATGTACACTTATACCATGTGAACCACAATCTATAAACACTAACCACCCACCATCATATTCGTACCACATTTAGTTTATCATCTATGTACATATCACATTTAATCACCCAAAATCTTTCCCTAAACCTTCCTTCCTATACTCATCCTCATATTACCGCCTAGGGATTTTTTAATTCGACGACTAATAGGGGGGTTTTAAAAAAATTTTTACTAGGAATGGACCTTTAAATAAAAAAAAAGGGGAAATTTTTCCAATTATAAGTAGGCCTTAGTCGGGGAGGGATGTAAATGGTTGTTAAATATATTTATAGAGGGGTTGTAAGAAAGTAATTGGGGGTGTTGGAAGAGGGGGTTTAGATAAAAATCAACCAAAGGGGAGTTGCAATTGTTTTGCGATGACACTTTCTTTAATTTGAAGAATGTTGGGGTTTGGTGGATGATTTTGGAGGTTTAAAAGATGGAAATTATAAGTGAATAAAAAAGAGGGATGAAATGAAAAAATTAAAAAAAGTTTGGGATATCAGATTGGAGGGAAGTATGGCGGGTAAATGTTTTAAAATTTTTGGGGAGTGAACGTGTAAAAGGGGCTATAAAAGATATTGAATCGTTGATAGTAAAAAGGTGAGTTCTGAATTGAGGGTCTGTGGGAAAAGATTTACCCAAAAGGGGAAAAAATATGGGAGAAGGTCCAACGCTCAGTGGTGTGGAGCAGGGGGGGGGAATGTTGAAAAAGGAAAAGGGGGAGGCAGTGGAGAGCCCCCTGATTGCAATGGGGGGGAATATAACCAAGAATCCGGGTTTGGAGATTGGGGGAATGCAGGTTAAAAACTATTACCCAAGGCCTGGGGGGGGTTGGGGGGGTTCGGACATGGAGAGGAAGGAACAAAATGGTATGAAGATAAATACAGAAAGGGTTTGAGATCTTTTCATACAATTTTACACAGGTTGAAAGCAAAAATCCACTCCTCAGAGCTGGGCGAAGATACAGCAATCCCCGGTATAGGGAAAAAACATATAATTTTTGGAATTTTCCCATATTTTCTAGTTTTGGAAACCCCCCAAGGGGTAGTTGCCATCTTCCGGTTTTTGGGTTAGGTATAAGCCAATGAATGCCTGGGGGTTCCCCCCACCGCTTTTCCTCTGTCATTGCTTGAAGGGTGATGCCATCTCGCCTTTTGGTATGGATCTATGTTGGGGGGGCTTTTTTTTCTGGGCATCCATTTTTGGAGCCCCCTTTAATGTTATTAACCCTCAGGTCAATTTTTCCCCTCGGATTGGCCCCAAGACTGTGGTACCCGAATGGGCCCCAGCTTCATGACGAAACACCGTGTTCGGCGAGAAAGGGGGGCCAAATAAATCAATGGGATGGTCTTGGGTTGGGCATTCCCCGGCTGGAGGGGGGAAAACAAATGAAATACCCTAAAAAACCCCATTGGGGGGGGGGGCCTTATTTTTCCCCCCACACCTGAAGCATTGTTGAGGCTGTTTCTCCTTCTGGGCCCCCCGTGTGACGTTTTTTGCAATGCAGGTCTAGTTTAAACCAAATTATCCGAAAATGGCTCCTTTTAACTTTTGGAGGGGCTCCAACTTCCCCCAAGTTTTAAAAGGGGGAATTGCTACGGGGAAAACGGGATGCAAGCATGAAAGAAAGTGGTGGAATCTGTGATGACCTGCGTACACCAATACCTCCAATCGATTGGAAGTGTGTTTCCCCGCCCATTTTCTGGATTTTTTATAGAAGGTGAAAATTTAGGAATTTTTAACCGGGAACCCACTTTGTGAAAGGAAAATGACTGGGTGTCAAGATTGCCTGTTAGTTTTCAACCCTGCCCTCCAGTTTTTGTCCGGGGAAATTAGTCAATGGCATCCCTTCTCTGGGTGCCCAAGCAAAACCATTTGGGGGAATGATTGATGTTCCGGTAATTTTTTTCCAGCGTCACACTTTTTGTTGACTGAAAGATTTCCATTTGGGTGGACTCAGGATAGACCCATTTTCTGTCCCTGTGTCATCACCTGTTTAAGATCATCTAGAAAAGGGCCCTTTTTTTCCTGCTAGGGGATCATCCAGGAACCAGATGTTTTTACTCACTTTGGCTCCTGGCTGAGATTTCCTAACCGCAAACAAAAAGAAAAGTGGAGGGATCCCCCCGCCGATAGATTTCAGCTCTCCAAACAGCAGCACTGATTCCTTGCTATATACACGGAAACAAAAAAGGTAAAGGCCAGAGAAATGTTCTTTTACAACTCTTAATACCATGTTTTTCAGGGGATTAATGCTATCTTGAAATCTAATTTACCACTGAATATGAACCCTGCTTCTCTTTCCCTTTAGGGACCCAAAATCAAGTGGTTTTGAAGCCGTGGGAAAACTTTAGACAGCAGCTTTTAAAAGACGGGGAAAAATGGCCCCCCGGGATGGCCAATTCCTCCATCCGTCTTATTAAGGGCAAAATGATGAACCAAGAAAGAAAAGTTTATTTTTCTGGAATCAGACCACCAAAATTGTTGACAAACCTTTTGACCCGAAAACAGTGCTCTGCAATCTCCCGATAACCAGATTAACAACCTTGGGCTAGCCAAGGGTTCGAACCAGTTGTTTTGGCCCCCTTGGTAAAAACCACATGAGCCCCAACCCCCAGGACCACCAAATTCTACTAAAATCATGCACCCAGCAGAGCTAGGTGTTTTACTGTGATCCAGGGAAAAGGTGGGGGGTGGGTGCCTCTGAGCTTTTCATTCTCCTCCCCCTTTGGGGGAAAAGAGTGGTATTGATCAAAAAAAAAAAAAATTTTATATATATATATATATATATATATATATATATATATATATATATATATATATATATCGGCATTTTGTGTGTAAAAACGAATTAAAGTGAATTTTTCCACCCGGGATCACTTTTTTGTAAAGGGAAAATTCCGTCATCCATGACTATAGAACTGAAATATGTTTCCCAATTTTCCCTTTGACAGTGACGAAGCCAACTATAATTACGTCTTTGTAATGAGTCGCTGTTTGTGACAAGCGGGGATATTGTTGGGAAGGGGGAGGTGAGTAACGGTGCGTGAATATGTTTGTGTTAGTGAGTATTTATGTATATATCATTAACTCATCTTCGTGTGTGCAGTTATTTTTCCTCATACTTTCCATGTATTAGCCTAATTCCCTCTGAAGGGGCTGACCCTCTAGCTCTCTGATGTTGCTTTATAACATTAATTTAGCGGTGCATCCTATTCGCAACATTTTCTGGTGCTAATCACAGCTACAGAGTTTTAGAACTGACGTAGCAACTACAGGATCCTGTCTACTACTCTCACAAAAGTCTGTTTTTATGTATCTTTGGCTTTTTTGGAATTTATGATTTCAATTGCTTTTTTAACTATATTTTTAATATGTCAATTAATCTGTCTATATCAGTGTTCATTAAGTGAGGTTAGGTTAGATTTGTAAAGAAACAGGACCAAGTTTTTCCCTGACGCGGGTGTTATTCATATGATAACCCACAGCTGGAGTTTTTGTTTATCTGACCGGGGGCCCTTTCCCCGCTGGCTTATCGGTCCACCCCATTAAAGTTTATGGTTATGATTTTACCCATTTTTTATTATATCAGTGTTCATAATATTTGTAGAGTATTTTGTAAGATGCGTATGTCTCTTTGGTTTACCTGTTGTTCTAGTGACTCAAAATATAGTGTTCTTAATCTGTCTTTGATCGATGAATGATTAAGAAAATTTGATCTTGATCCTAATTCTGGGATTACCATTCCTTCATACCAGAGTAATATAACCCAATACTGATTATTCATCTGTCATGCCAATGGAATATGCATGTACGTCATCCTATGTGTTTATATTTGTTTTTCCCTTTTTTGTTTTTTAAAATGGCATTTTTTTTTAAAAAACCCCTTTTTCCTTTCCTCCAAGGGGGGGTTTGGGCCCCCAAAAAAAAAAAAACTTCATACTTTTCCTTTTTAAAAGCTTGCCCCGGGGCCCCCTTTTTAATTTAAAACCCAAAATGAAAATTTAAAAAACCCTTTTTAAATCCCCCCAAAAAGTACTTCCCATTAAAACCAAGCCCCAAATTTTTCCCCTTTTTTAAAGGGGGCCTTTGAATCCAAAAAAACGCCCAATTTTCCAAAAATTTTTTCCTTCTTTTTTTTTCAAAAAGAAGAAGCTTCTAGAAGTCCCCCCCTGGGAAACAAAATTTTAAAAAAATTTTTCCAATTTTTTTAAAGGGCCCAAAAATTTTTTCCCCCCTCCAAAATTTCAATTTTCACTGCCATTTATTTTGCCCCTTTTCCCCTTTTTGGGGGCCCAAAAAAAAAACTCAACAACCCCCTTTTTCTTTTAAAAAAAAGTTTTAATAAAATTTTCCCCCAAAAATAAATTTTGCACTTTTAAAAATTAATTTAAATTTTTAAAAAACCCTTTTTAAAATTTTTTTCTTTTTTCTTTTAAAACCCTTTAAAATTTAAATTTTTCCTCTCATTTTTTTTTTTTTGGTCGAAAAAAATTTAAAAAAAAGAAACTTAAAAAAAATTTTTTAAATTTTGGGGTTTTTCCTTTTTTTTAATTATTTCTAATGGTTGGGGATTAAAAAAATTTAAAACCCCCTTTTTTCCCGCTTTTCCTTTTAAAAAAACCCCAAAAATTATTTTAATTTTTTGAAATGGTTATTAAACCAATTTTTTTAAAAAAAAATTTCAGGGGAAACATTTTTGGGGGTTTAAAAACCAAAAATATAAAATTTGGGGAAAATCCTTGATTAAATGTGTTTTTTTACAAAAAGTTTAGCATGTTTTTAAAAAATAAAAAAAACCCAAATTATGGAAAATAAAATTTTTGGGGAAAAAACCCCTTTTAATTTTAAAAAGTTTGATAAAAAACCTTTTGGGGATGTTTATTCCGTTAGGAAAAAAAATTTCCCCGGAGCAATGTTTTCCCCGGGGAACCCAAAAAATATGATATTCAATTTGGGGAAGGGGCCCTTTTAAAAAAAATTTTTTAAAATTTTTTATACCCTTTTATTAAAAACCCAACCCGAAAATTCTTGTAAAAATTTCCCCTTTTTTATTAAACCAAGTTAACCCTATTTTTTTTTCCCTTTTTTAAAAATAAACCTATTTTAAAATGAATAAAGATAATTTTAGAAAATTTTTTTTTTGGCTCATTTTCCAGGAAATTTTGCCCGGATTTGAAAAAACATTTTGGGGGGGGGAAAAGTTTTCAAAAAAAACCCAAAAACTGTTATGTTTTTTTTTCCCCTTGTGTGGGGTTTTTTTTCCCAAATTTTTTCCCCGAGGCCCGGGGGCCCCAAAGACCCTTTACGGGGGTTTGTGGGAAGGGAGATCGTGGTGGAGGGGGAGCCCAAAACCTCGGGGTATGATGAAAAGGGGGAAAACTAGTCATGGGGTTTATTTTTTAAATTTTTTTTTTTTTTTTATATAATACGAGTAGCGTCCGGATACGTGAAACATTGAAGGCCTCGAGGGAAAGGGAAGGCAGAAAGAAAATCAGGAAGAGACCGAGAATTGTTGTGATGTTAAGTTGTTTCCGTCCAGAGAAAGGTAAGGGATTAATAAATCGTAGAGGAAAAGGATGTAAAAATTGAAGGATTTAAGAATGCTCATGCAGGAACACTGGTGGAATTTGTCGGTAGATAATGGGTTTAAGGTGGTTTGTTTAGCTTGCGTTCAGGCGGAGGAAGCAGTGACACCGGTTCCTGGGAACTCAAGAAACCCTCGAGAAACGAGGCCGTTTAGTTAGAGCATCGGCCTGGACATTACTGAAGATATAACGATGACCAGGTACACAGATTAATGTGATGAATATGACAATGAGTTTAACTTTATATAATGTTGCCCATAAATTTACGGGTCAGTGACTCCGTCTATATAACTCAGCGTAGACATGAAGTCAAAAAAATCATAATACAGCTCCTATGTTATTTTCAATCAGTGAAAAAAATTATTACACGGTCTATGGCAAAGATATCGTCAATAAAGACCATTGTATGATTCTCCAAATGAATCCTGAGGGAACATTCACTGATCCCTACACTAGCACCAACACATTTACTCGTCTTAAAACAATCAGTGCATAGTTGGAGCTTACTGAGGCTAGTGGACGAAGGTAGTCGAAAGAAATCGTGGACATCGGTACATGTTTTTTTGTTGTTGTTGATACCATGATATAACAATTTTGATGTTGAGAGGCTCCCTAAGGCGCTATTTGTTTCCCTCACTGCTTATTTATTAGTCAAGAAGTAAGATGCCTGACAGAGAAACTGGAATTTAAATCCCAAGGGACTGTAGTGACTGTGGAGGAATTGTTCGTGATAACGAAGTGTGCTACATACCGTGTGTTTGACGGACGTCCAGTATTATCGTCATTATTAGCATTAATCTGACAGTTACATCACAGATCTGACCTTTACAGATACACTATATCTTCGTTTATCCCGACGTTAAACCACATTCCCGCTGTATTGTCTATAGGTCCGATTACACTGGATTAAATGCCCACAAATTCCGGTCTGTTCTTCCATTACACTATTATCCGGCTTCCTCCTCCCAACCTTTAAGTGTACCAATACATCTCAATTACTTCAATAATATTTCCATGTGCGTAATACATTTTCATTATTGAAATTAGTTTTCTCATCTAAAAGTCACATTACCACTACACACCTACACTACGTTATATAAGCCCTATTATATCCTTTTTTTAAATATTACACAAATTACAGGAAAGTCTCAAAATTTTCCACAATGTGTGCCTGTATGTTAGTGTGTGATAATGTGTGTGTATGTGTACTACCCCATATGTGGTTTCAGGGGTCGAGTCATAGCTCCTGTCCCCGCCTCTTCACTGGTCGATACTAATTCACTTTCCCTGCTGCATGAGCTTTATCATACCTCTTCTTAAAGCTATATATGGAACTTGTTTCCCACTACTTCACTCACCAGATTATTCCACTTCCTGACAACTCAAAGGCTAAATAAATACTTCCTAACCTCCCTATGATTCATCTGGGTTTCAGCTTCCAATTGTGGCCCCTTGTTCATGTATCCCATCTGAAACATTCGAGCCCTGTCCACCTTGTCAATTCCTCTCAGTATTTTATACGTTATCATGATGTCCCTCCTGTCCTCTAATGTCATCAGGTTGATTTCCCCTTAAAATTTCTCATAAGACATACCTCTCAGTTCCGGGACTAAACGTGTTTGCAAATTTTTGCACTTTCTCCAACTTCGTGACGTGTTTGACTAGGTAAGGGTTCCATACTGGTGCTGCATACTCTAGTATAGGCCTGACATACACGGTGTACAATGTCGTGAATGACTCCTTACTCAGATGTCTAAATGCTAATCTCAGGTTTGTCAAGCGCCCATATGCTGCAGCAGTTATTTGATTGATGTGTGCCTCAGGAGATATGTTCGTTATAATGCTTACCCCAAGATCCTTTTCTTTAAGTGAAGTTTGCAGCCTTTGATTCCCTAACCTGTATGCCGTCTGCAGTCTTCTGTGTAATTCCCCAATCTTCATGACTTTACACTTACTGGGGTTAAACTCAGGAGCCATTTGTTGACCAGATTTGTAGTCTGTCCAGATCCCCTTGTAATCTTAACTGATCCTCGTTCGCTTGTATTCTCCTCTAAGTTTACATCATCAGCGAACAGTGACACCCTTTAATCTATTCCTTACATCATGTCATTCACATATACAAGAAAAGCACCAGACCTAGGACTGACCCTTGTCGAACCCCACTCGACACATGCGCCCACTCTGACACTTCATTACGTACGAACACTCGTTGTTTCCTTCCTGTTAGGTATTCCTGATACATTTCATTACTTTCCCTATTATTCCTGCCTGCTCCTCTAATTTTTGTCATCAGTCTCTTGTGTGGTACTGTGTCAAAAGCCTTCTTAGTCCAAAAAGATGCAATCTACCCATCCTCCCTCTCTCTTTTCTCCTGTCTTACTTCTGTTACCTTATCGTAGAACTCAAGTAGATTTGTGCACAGGGTTTCGCATCTCTGAAACCGTGCTGATTGTCATGAATGAGCCAATCTTCTTCTGATGATCTTTTCCATGACTTTACATACTATACAAGTCAGTGACACAGGTCTGTAGTTTAACGCTGTCTCTGTCTCCTTTCTTAAAAATTGGAACTACATTTGCTGTCTTCCACGCCTCAGGCAATTGTCCAATTTCGATAGATTTACTGAAGATTGCGGCTAGTGGCACACAGTTCCTCTGCTCCTTCTCTCAGTATCCAAGGAGATAAGTTATCTGGGCCCACCGTCTTTTAGGTATCTAGTTCACCTAGCAGTTTCTTCACTTACCTTGTTTATCTGTATTGTGTCCAGCACCTGCTGGTGCACCCTACCTCCACGGTTTGCTGGAAACATTCCTGTCTATTGTGAATACTTTTCTAAATTTTGTGTTTAGTTCATCACATACTTCCTGGTCACTCTCTGTGACCTCCTCCTCCTTTCTCAGTCTTATTACCTGGTCGTTGATTGTTGTTTTTCTCCTAATGTGACTGTATAACAACTTTGATTCATATTTGGCTTTTGATGCTATGTCGTTCTCGTATTGCCTCTGGGCCTCTCTCCTTATCCAAGCATATTCGTTTTGGTTCTTCTGCTCAACTCCTTTCTTTCTTGAGTCCTTTGCCTTCTATACCTTTTCCATGCTCTAGCACACTTGGCTTTGGCCTCTTTTACACCTCCAGTTAAACCATGGGCTCACTCTGGTCTTGCCATTTTTTCTGCTACCCTTTGATATGAACTTCTCCTCTGCCTCCCTGCACTTAATGGTCACTAGTTCCATCATTTCATTTACTGTCTTTCCCTCTAGTTCTCTTTCCCACTACACTTCATGCAGGGAACTTCTCATTCCTATGTAGTCTCCTTTTTGAAATTCGGCTTCTCTCGTTTTCTCGTGCTGCTGCATTTTCCACTGTTAACTCTACAAGGTATTAAAGACTCAGGACATCATGATTACTAGCACCAAGGGGTCTTTGGTGCATGATATCCCCTTTGTCTGAACTATTCAAGGTGAATATGAGATCCAGCCTTGCTGCAACATCCTCTCTCCTCTCTCTCTCTCTCTCTCTCTCTCTCTCTCTCTCTCTCTCTCTCTCTCTCTCTCTCTCTCTCTCTGGTTGTATCCCTAACGTGTTGGTGCATGAGTTCTCAATACAGTCTCGAACATCTTAGCCCTCCATATTTCTGGTTCCCCATGTTGCTCTAGGTTTTCACAGTCAATGTCATTATAATTGAAATCCCCATTATGAGTAATTTTGTCCTACCCATATGAGCCCTCCTGGCCACTTCAGCTAGTGTATCCACTATTGCCCTATTGTGCACATCATACTCTTGTCTTATCCTCCTGCTGTTAAGTGGTGGGTTATACATCACTGCTGCCATCATCTTTGGACCCCAGTCTGAAGTGTTCCTCAATGAAGTCGTCTATTTCCTTTCTGTCCATTCCTCCCATTTCCTCAAAACTGACTGGTTTTTGAAGAGCAGTGCTACTCCTTCCCTCCTCTGTTCTCTGTCTTTCCTCAGGATCTGATATCCAGGTGGAAAGACTACATCTGTTATCATCTCTGTAAGATTAGTCTCTGTTAGTGTTCTGATGTCAGGTGATGCATCAAAGATTCGTTCTTGCTACTCTTCACTCTTATTTGTTATTCCATCTGCATTGGTGTACATACCTTTAGCTTCCTTTCTATTAGTGTATTTTGGGAGATGGAAGAGGAAAGGGCAGGCTGGGAGGGTGCAGGCTTTTATGGCGGAATATTATGGGAGGCTGCTGTGATTGTGAAATTAGTGCTTAGGGAGGTGGGGCTATGATGTGTGTTTGTTTGGGGTTATTGTGTTTGATTGATATGTGGTGACAGGGGTTGAAGGGTTTCTATAAGCCTTTGTGTTTGATGTTCCCCCAAAGACTGAGCTTTCTTGTCTGTTGTTGCCTGTCCTGTCTATCTTTCCTTCCACTGGTTTCGTAATGCTCTCACTTTCAGTTGTTCCCTTTCTTTTCGTGTTCTGTCTTTTAACAGTGGCTTCTTTTGTAGTATCCTGTTCTGTATCACTTCTGTTTTGAATGTCAATTTGATTGGTCGAATTTTTTTCCCTCGAATACCCCCCAAGTCTGAAAATTTTCTACCTTAGACATGTCCTTCTCTCCTGTTATTGCAAGGATGCATTTAATCTGTTTCCTCCCAATGCTTTCTTTCATCATAGGTCTTCTCTTCAGCCTACTGAAGCCCATGATTTAAGCATCTCATTTGTTGTTTCCCCTTTTCATCATCTGGGCACTCTGATGGCCTGATAGTACTTCTGCTAAATACTTCTTAGCTCCATACCCTCCTTCAGTTCCCTAATATTCTCATTTCAGTCACCTTGCTCCTTTCGGACCTCATCTTTATCTCCTGCTTCAGCACATTCATTTCTTCCTCCAGTCTCTGAATATTTGCCTCAGCTACTACAGCTCGTGATTCCCACTTTTGCTCTCTGCAGATATCTTCTCTAACATGTTATTGCAAAGCTCATTTAACCTTTTTTCCCATTCTTGATCCATTTAGTTCTTGAGCTGTTCTACCCATTCTTCCTTTTTCAGACCAACCATCCTCAGTTCCCTTGCCTTTATGTCCTCCCTTTCAAGATCCCATTTTTTTATCCTGTTAGGATGCTCTAGCTCCTTCAGCTTTGTGTAAAAATGTGTGTGGTGGAGGAGGGGATTTATGATCTAATGTGTTAGGTTAGGTTTGTCTGTGTATGTGTGTGTGTGTGTGATAACTCAAAACTTAAGGTGTACGACAGTCTCCTGGAGGCGCTGTTAACAAGAATGTTCAATCTTTCTCTAGAATGTGAGAAGCGAGACCCAGCTGCATTGTCAGGCAGCCTAGGAGGCATTGGTGTCATCAAAGTATCACAGCCCTTACTGCATTCCTGTTCTCATCTGTGAGGCTCTGTGAACTTGAAGCAACTATTCTTCCCTGACACCTCGGGGCCAGGCTCTTGATTCTGTTTAAAGTTCCTCAATTTGACCAACTCCCCGACCTTTGTAAACAGTCACACAGAGATAGGCCAGTTTTGATGTATGTAGCTTCAACAATGCTTGACAGTACGCTCGCCTGCTTGCAGCGAGAGCTCCTCATACGGGGGATTTCTTGCTTTTCTAACCCCAATTCTTCTCTTGGCACAGGTCGCGTTTGAGTTGCACATCGACTTTTATCATTTTATTCACAGGCAAGCGCTAAACTTGAAGGGGTCATATTGACTTTGGAGAATAGGACGCAGTCAGGTTTGATTCATGAATTGGAAGGCTGCAGCAGTGTATCGGCAAACCGATTCAATACAATGGTTTCATTTTCCATAACCTGTAGTAACGATGGCAAACCATGCAGAAATTATGAACATCAAATAGAGAAGCCTTGCAACAGCTGGATGCCCAGCAATACAGGAGGGACTCCAACTATGTAGGTTTGATGGCAGATGGAAGCATCCAAATGTGTACTATCACACCACCTGTTTGGCATCCAGATGATAAGCAGGTGTTGTGATACAACACATGTGCATCCTCATTGACTGACATGTATCTCAAGAATAGCAGAATTGAAGGATGTGTAGATGTCAACTTAGAAAGATTAAAATGTCTAGAAAGCTCAATGAACTTGCTCATCATTGAATATTCTTTCCTTACAGGCTTAGACACAATTAGCATTCTATATAGCAATGAAATCACGAAACAAGTGATTTTGAATCATTTATCAAACTGCGGCAGGCCAGGGCTCTACCCTACGACACATTGTCCCACCTCAAGAGACAACACAACGTACCATATCACCTTACCACTGAGCCAGTGATCCTACAAAGATCATGCAGACAGCAGAGCTAGTTGTTTTTCTCGTGATCCAAGGACACTCGTGGCAGTGGTATCTCAAGGATTAATTTCAGCCTCCTCCTGAATGATATATATATAATATATATATATATATATATATATATATATATATATATATATATATATATATATATATATATATATATATAAACAGTGCTAGTCACGATATTATGCCGTCCCTCCCCACACACGTACCAAAACACAAACACATACCATGAAAGATTATAATATATATTTGCACACTTACTGAGGTTTTAATACGTGGTGCTGCGTCCTTTACGCTTAATCAATTCCCCCAATTGAGTAGAAAGACTCACACACAAATTGGTGGGTATATTATTCCATGCCTCATGTAGAGCAGCCTCCAGCCGCAGGATGGATCTGATATATGTCCAGTAAACTTTGTTTCACTGTTGACTAGATGTTCTCAATTGGGTTTAGGTCTGGGGTATTGCCAGGCCAGTCATTAAAGAACCTCACTTCACTGTCCTTAAGCCACTGAACTACAGATTTGGCGGTATGACACGGTGCACCGTCCTACATAAAAACTGTAGCCTCACACTTGTCAAACGCCTCAGGTAAATTGTCACACAGTAACTCCAGGTAATTATACTTGTTCATATACTGGATTTTGGGAAGCACAATGAGTTCAACACTTTGAGCACTGAAACACCTCCAAACCATGAGCGAGTCTGGATGTTTGGAAGTCCCACAGGTGTAGGGTAGGTCTAACAGGTCACTATATCTGGGCCGGTAAACATGTCCCTCACGGTTACAGGTGACGGTGAAGGTTGCTTCATCACTCCAAATTAATTCAGACCACTGTTGAGGAGTCCATATATATATATATTTCTTGGCATAATCCAGCCTACGTTTCTTCTGTGGCTTGGAGAGGATCAGTTTCTTAACCTGGCGGTGACTACTGTAACCCAGTTCTGACACACGTTTGTTAACATGTTAACAGTTCTTAGACACCTCTGAGAAAAGATGTGGGTTCTTTTCTTTCAAATCTCTAGCAGTTATCTTAGGTGTACTCTCTAACAGCTTTTGTAACACAGTTAAGGTATGAACGGATGTCTTCTACGAGGGGTCAGGCCGAGGTTTGGAAGACGGTAACTCGACACAGCCACCAGCCTTGAAACGCTGCACCAAGTTCCTCTCTGATTGCTCACACACACCAACATTCTCCACTATTTCTTTCGTCTGATGCCCAGGTTTGTGAAGCCCTATGATTTGAGCTATAGTTTCAGGTGTTAAAGACTTCCTTTTACCCATAATCAAACATGTATAGCCCCAAAACCAAAGGAAACACTAGACAAAAGATGGGGGGGATGAGAGCCAAAAGTGCAACACTTCCTCTCACCACGGCAGCCACGTGAGCACTGAGGAGTCACTGTGGAGTGTGGTGGTAGACCGTTACGTCATGCTAACGGCTGCTATCCGACATAATGCCGTGACTAGCACTGTATATGTGTGTTAAATATATATATATATATATATATATATATATATATATATATATATATATATATATATATATATATATATGCTTTCTCAGAACATTTCTATAAATGTAAGACATTTTTCTGGTATTTTAAATATTATTCATGGAATTTCCATACACTTTAAATACAGTAACGAATAACACTTTGAAGTTCAATTATACAGATAAAAACAGAGATATACGTTGCCTCTTTGTCCAATGCCAAGATAATGAAGATAAGTGAAAGTGAGACTATGCTAATTCATCACTTTCTTTCTCCCTAAAAACGACTTAAGAGCGCTAAACGAGATTCTTAGAGAACAAAGGGAATTAAATGCTACCACTAATGGATTCCAGTAATAGGATTAACTATCTATTACCATAGGAACGCATTATGCTAACCAGGTAATGACGAAATCTCTTTATTTCACGGTGGTTGTTTTCGGGCCATGGTCTCCCCAGTGTTTGTTCTCTGACCAGGTATCAATAGTGTCTGTTTTCTGACTAAGGAGTTTACAGTGGTTGTCAATAGGTCTTGCACTGCACAGTGATTGTCCTTAGGTCAAGGCCTCCATACAGTGTATCTTCTGATACACTGTATGATAAGGGATTTTGCAGTGGTTGTTCACAGTTCAATGTCTGGCGTGAGGTCATAAATTTGCCTGTGGTATCCAGTGTCTGACTTCTGGTTATGAACTTCACAGTGGTCGTCTTCAGTAAGGGACACCAATTGGTTGTTCTCAAGTAGTGGCTTCATAGGTTTCACAGATCAGAAAATGCCTAGTGGGTATATTTAAAAGTCAGGAACTCCAAAAATGGTGTTCTCAGGAGAGGAACTCCACTCCTACTGTCCACAAATTGTTAATCCCCTTTGTTCATTATTAATAACTAACAACTAGAAGTAACAATCTCAAATTCTTCTCACCTTTTTTTCCATGATCTTCATAATCTTCCCTCACTTATTCCCCTCTATATCCCTCACTTATTCCCCTCTATATACCACATTCCCTTCTTCACCACACCCCATTTTTCCGTTCCCTCACTTATCACTGCTAAAGAAAACTGTCAGTAGTATTTGTATCAACCAGTCACTCCATGCTTCCATTTCTCTACTCTATACATATTATCCTCTTCCTACTCCCTCCCATTTCCTCATCCCTTACTCTCAACCTACCATCCTAGTCTCCTTCCTTCTTTATTACTTCTTTCCTGTTACCCTTTCACCGTATCATTCTCTTCCTTGTTCCTTTCTACATCTTACATTTGCAACTCTCTCCCTACCCTTGCATTTCTTCTTCCTTACGCATTCCTGCACTTCCCATTTTAAATAACCTTCATGCTCATCCTGTTTCAATCCCTCTCTTCTATTCTTTATTCCCAATTCTTACTCTCCGAATCCCTCTTATCTGTTTTTTTTAAATTTCTCAAAACATATCTTCTCTCTCTTCTCCTTCGTCATCCCCATAATTATTTAGTTTTCTTATGTAACTAGTCATTTTAAATAAGTCAGTATTTACCTTTGTAAGTGAGTGTGACACCGATATCTGAAACTTTTGTAAGTGTGACACCGATATCTGAAACTTTTGTAAGTGAGTGTGACACCGATATCTGAAACTTTTGTAAGTGAGTGTGACACCGATATCTGAAACTTTTGTAAGTGAGTGTGACACCGATATCTGAAACTTTGTAAGTGAGTGTGACACCGATATCTGAAACTTTGTAAGTGTGACACCGATATCTGAAACTTTTGTAAGTGAGTGTGACACCGATATCTGAAACTTTGTATGTGAGTGTGACACCGATATCTGAAACTTTCAAAGCATTTTGAAAATTGTGCACTTTATTCACAGGCACTTCATCAACTTTGAGACTCCCAGATTTCCCAAACACAAAGACAAAAACATGAGATGCTGCACATCCACATATAAGATACAAGGAGAGTTCATTACTGTTGCAGCTGCAATAATAATCACTCCGATGTAAATGTAACCGGACACCAGTCTAAAAAAGCTCGTCCTTCCGTCACCCAAATTTCAAAACTAATTCATACCTTCCCATGAGAAATACCAGCTAAGAAAGCTGACCTGAAGAAGCATCTACTATATATCACATAGAGATCAATATTCCAAAATACACAAGCACTAAATTTGAAGCAGCTCAGCAGCTACATTATCAAGTTATTTATACTGAAGTTTTGCAGCTATTCATAAATTGTCGCATTAAAACCCGTTTCTTAATCTTACAAACTTCTTCATCAAAATGACAAAGTCGGACAGATCAAAGTTAATCCAAAAATTTATCATTTAAACCTGTATTTTTGTTTAATAAATGTATGAAAGAGGGGAAGGTACCTAGGGATTGGCAGAGAGCATGTATAGTTCCTTTATATAAAGGGAAGGGGGATAAAAGAGTGTAAAAATTATAGGGAATAAGTTTACTGAGTATACCAGGTAAAGTGTATGGAGGTACGTCTGCCTCGGACATAAACCAGCCACAGAAGCCGTTAATGGGACCTTCCCTCTAACAATTCACATCCACTTAGACATTATTCTTACATAAAACAATTATTTACGTAATGCTAACAGTTTGCAAACCTGGTTACAGCCATTAAGAACACTGCTAACAATGCTACTGGAAATTGAGCTTCAGAAGCAAATTCAGTTGGATTTAGTAGAAGGAGCCTTTCTAGGGCTCCTCCAGCTGGTGTGGTTAAATGTCATTGATTCTCTTGTTTGTTACAATTTAACCTCATGGTCTCAGTTTGAACTTAATTCCTTACAGCACTGCCCTAACCCATATTTTCTGCTAAGTAAAAATGCTAGATCTAGACAGCTCCCTTGGAGTTTTACTCATCGATAGGAAAAAAATCTAGATGGGCTTACCAGCTTACCAGCTGGGAAACAATCCGTTTTCGGTTATGGCAAAATAGCCGTCTTGGTGCCATCCAAAAATGACAACCCTTCGGTTCTGCCTATTTTCACTGTTAAATTATCGCTGGAGCCTCGACAGTGAGTCCACTGTGATCAACAATTTTAAAACCCTAATTCATATCTGCTGCTACTGCTCCAGTTAAACCACTACATATGTGATATGTAGTCTTCTGTAAGAGTGTTAAATAGCCGTTCAGCTCGTAGCATCTACAATAGAAGTGCTACAGTTACGGTAACAAGGGCCATATCAGTTCTAGCTACACGAATTACACTAACAAAAAGCGCAGTGCTAAAGACAGTTCTCAGTATATTTATTTATTTTCGTAACAGTCACAAAAACAGGTCATCACATATTGGATTGCTATGATTCTGTTAAGATCATCATGGTTCACATGTCTCGTGGCCATCGTTGTCGAGGCTGTGGATGAGGACGAGGTTCAGGAAAATCCATTCGCCACAAGCCGAAAGTTCAATTGTGACAATACGCAGTACTCCATTAGTGTGCAGAACTCCTTTGATACCCTAAGTTGTTGATTTGCAAATGCCTCGGAAAAGAGACTGCATCTCACATCTATGACAAATAGAGATTTGGAGATGAAGTAGGTAATTTTTGTTTTTTGCCAGTGATCAGACAGGTGCCTACCTGCACAACTATTAAAATGCAACCATAGACACTATCATCGAAGCCACCATGCTCGATAAGCCTGTCCAAATGTTCATGAACTCAGGATTGTAAGTGAAAATTGTTCGATCTAGTCTCTTCATGGATATGCAAATTCCCCGAGTTATGTTCATCGAGGCCACTCGCGTTACCAACCTCAGTGGAGCGGCTGGTTCTAATTTTTTTATCCATTTCCAAACTTCTCTCATCTTCTCTGTTCCAGATCAAGCATTAACTGAGGATCCTGGTTGTTGACCTGATCAAGTTCCCTTGTTACTACCTACTGGGATATGCATCGATGAGAGATCTTAAAATCATGCTTGACCCATATCTTGAGACGCCCTAATTGTCGAACTGGTAGTTCTGTTCTTGGGGGTTCAAACTTGGCGCCAGGCTACATCTTAGTATGAGACGTGAGTGAAAGACTTGCAAACTTGCCCCTTTGACCCTAACATAACCAAGAAGTCAGGAACAGGTAATTCTATGCTAGCTATCTGGAGACACAAAAATAATGTTTCTCGAAGAATATTTTGAGGATACTTCAGGTATCAGTAGATACAAAAACCTAGGCTCAGGAACTATTACTATCATGATTGCTAACTCAAATAGTAGTTGCTCCCTGTGGAGCAACTACTTCACACTGTTCATGCCTTCTGAATATCACAGGCCGTCTGGAGAGGACACCTTTGAATTGACTAGTGCAATCATTACAGTGCCAGTTGTTGTGCCTTGTGTTCCTGTTGTTTGTTATGTAATTATCAAAGAGAACTCGTGAAGAATTAAGGGTGTTTGGAAAAAGACATACATTTTGCCCAAGACAATGTAATCGCCATCATTTCTTTGCAAACATGACTGGTCGGAGAGTCAGATGAGGTTAGATCCAAGGAAGTGGAGTACGAATCCAAATTTTTGTATTAAGAGACCGTATTCAGAATTTAATGAAGCTAATGTCGCAATGGAAGGTGATTAAAATATTGAAAAAAGCTGAGGACATTGATGTGTTCAATTCTACAGCCTTGACCAGGAGCGAGGTGCGAATCCACCCATTTTTTTCATATTATTTTGTGTGAAGGGTTGAATCTGAGGGAGAGTGGTCTAGTATGGGCCAGTAGGCATGCTAGTGGCCCGCTTAATATGACACCATTCTGACTGCTGCATCTCATTTCTGGTCCATTATATATATTTTAATATGCCTCAAATTCAGAAAGATCTAAGCTTTGAAACTGATCAACTTTTGTCAAGGCTGAAGGACTGAATATCTCAAAATTAATTATCAACTTCTGTCAAATTATGAGTAACCGATCACCTCTCATTACTTCTTCCCGTCTTCCATTTCCAAAAATTATTCTCTGTATTGGAATAACGAAGGAACAACACTTGTCGGCTATGAATATTATTAACCTAATAATGCTTGATTGAAACCGCAATATCTTCGAATCTCCAAGAATAAATGAAAAGAATCTACGTTGCCATCCTAAACAAGGATCACCATGATGGCAGGTAGTGCACACGGCTCCAGGAAACCAACTCCTACCATACCCAGTCTTGAAGCAACATGAGGATGACACCACTAATGTTGGCTGAACTAGGGATAACAAACCCACCTGATTAAAGAAAGGCATTAACCCTGCAATTGTCGACCAGCCAATAATAATGATGGGCTTCCAGTAATGCCAGTAGTGTTCCATTTGGTTGCCACCCTAAGATCCGCAAGTAAATTCCAACAATAATTCCTTGATTTGAAGCAATGCAAGGTGGCTCTCTGTTTTCACCGGTGGGCCACCTAGCACGTCTCAAAATAATTCCATTACCATTTGGGAGGTGTGACAAAATAACCACTTATTAGATGAGTTTTACAATTAGAAAATTCCCTGTTAATGAGGCCAAATGAAGAGAGGGAAGAAGGGTTGGAGTATTTAGATTCAGAGGAAAAAAAAACAAGTGATTCAATTCTTCGAATCGACAGCCTCCACCACAGCACTGGATCCCCTCTCCCCCACCTTGAACTGCTTCTAACAAGAATTAATTAAATAGGGACACGAAAAAGCTTGTGTCACTCTATAATTATAAAATTAATATAATGTTTCTCATTCGATTGTCAACAAATTAATTATCACTGTTACTAAATTATATATAGCATTATATATACTACATCACATTTGTCACATTGTCAACCCTGCGCCGATGGGAGAGGATCTGAAAGCGAGGTACACGAAACTCATACTTGGAGCAGGGACCAATAAGATCGTTTCTCACGTTCCTCGTGTACTTGACTAATAGGGCGACTTAGTAAGAAGGATTATCTTCCGGGTCTACGTTGACAAAAAGAAATCTTCTGAACTTACGAAGTTGCAACTTAGTCAAGTTTCAAAAAATTAGCAGATATGGTAGATCTCTTATCCCATATTGTTTGATTTGTTTTGTGGTCGATGTTGTAATTGGATGTTGTTTTCATCTTCACACGCTTGTGTTATATTATTTTAGTTCAAAATTACACCTAATTTCAGGAGTGAAAAAAATAAAATCTTAACAGAGGTGGGGCTCCAAAAAAATCTGACAAAATAAAATAATTATATTGGAAAAAACAACAGATATATAAATTAATGGTTAAAGGTGCCGTAACTTCATCACGAACATATCTTTACGCATTAGTAAAAATTATTATTCTGAATACCACGATAGATTAATTTGTTAACTGAATAAGCTACATAGGTAACCTTTGGAGGTCTTTGTTATGGAGGTAATTCATATGCCAGTGTGTTTATCATTTCAGTAAAATAATAACTACTGGAGACGGTGTAACCCGTGAAGTTTGAACCCATCAATCCTTCAACCTTGCCAGGAGGTGGTGCTCGGTGGAGACTTATTTACTGGAGACAAGTGAAGTGAAGCTATTTGGAGATGGCGTCACAGGGTGAGAGAGACCACTAATGGCAGTAGTAGAATGATCATGCCAATAGGCTAGTCAAGGGTGAGAGTTATAAATGAATGCTCAGTGCCAAAATTCGGAGATATTGCGGTGTCAGACAAGCATTATTAGGTTAATGATATTCAAAACCGACAAGTGCATAAAAAAGATACAAACTTTAATTTTGGAGACGTTTATCCACTGTGTTACTTCATCATTCCAATACAGAGAATAATTACTGGAAATGCAAGACGGGAAGAAGTAATGAGGGGTGATCAGTTGGTCATAATCTGATAGAAGTAGATAGTTAATTTTCAGATATTCAGTCCTTCAGACTTGACTGAAGTTGTTCAGTTTCAAGGCTTCGATCTTTCTAAAATGGAGGCACATTACAATATATATATTGGACCAGAGGTGAGATGCGGCAGTCAAGATGGTGTCTCAGTAAAAGGGCACCGGCATGCCTACTGGCCCATGCTAGGCCAGTCTCTCTCTAATTCAACTCTTCACAAAATAATATGCCCAAAATGGGTGGAGCCGCACCTCGGTTATTGTCTAGTATATAAAACCCCAACAACACTGCAGAACTAAACATCTTAAAATCACTTCTTTACTTCTATCAAGATTGAGGGAATAAACACTTCAATGTCCTCAACTTTTTTCAATATAATAGTCACTTTCGATTGTGACATCAGGTTCATTAAATTCTGAAAAGGTGCTTTTATTACACAAGTTTAGATTTCTACTCGTCTTCCTTGGATCTAACCTCATCTGATTCTTCGACCAGTCATATTTGCAAAAAAGATTACGATTACATTGTCTTGCACAAAATGTAATTTTTTTTCCAAACACCCTTGATCCTTCACGAGTCCTGTTTGATAATTACATAATAAACAACAGCAACACGAACCACACCAACTGGCACTGTAATGAGCGTACTAGCCAATTCAGAGGTGTTGTCTGCAGACTGCCTGTGATATTCAGAATGCATGAACAGTGTGAAGTAGTTGTTTGCTCCACAGGGAGTAACTACTATTTGAGTTAGCAACCATGACAGTAGGTGTGTCTGAGTATCCACGGACACCTGAAACATCCTCAAATTTTCCTGCGAGAAAGATGTTAGTTTCGGGACTCCAGATGGCTGACATAGCATTACCTGTTTCTGCTGCTCCGTCAGGTAAGTGTCAGAGGTCCAAGTTTCATTCCCGTCTCATACTTAGATGCAGCGTGGCACTACGTTTGAAGCCCCAAGAACGGAACGGTCAAGACGACAATTTGGGCGTCCCAATGAAATGGGTCAAGCATGATGCATATCCCAGCATATCCAAGCATCGATGCATATCCCATGAGGAAGCCATTAGGAAACTTGATCAGGTGTACTACCAGGAAGGAAAGTTAATGCTTGACCTGGCACAGAGAAGGTGAGTTGACTTTGGAAATGGACAAGAAAATTTTAATTAGCTATTCCACTGAGGTTGGTAACGCGAGTGGCCTTGATGAACATAACTCGATGGTTTGCGTATTCTTGATGAGACTAGATCGAATAATTTTTACCTACTCTCCTGAGTTAATGAACACATGAACAGGCTTATCGAGCATAGTGGCTTTGATGATAGGGTCTATGGTTGCATTGGAATAGACTTGTTTCACCCCCAAATGTATCTTTGTCAGATATGTGAGATGCAGTCTTGTCACCGAGGCACTTGGAAAATAACAACAACTTAGGAAATCAAAGGCGATCTGCACAGGGATGGAGTACTACGTATCAGTCATTGTCACAATTGAACACTGCT
The DNA here is from genome assembly GCA_009830355.1 of Cherax destructor. NCBI lineage: Eukaryota > Metazoa > Arthropoda > Malacostraca > Decapoda > Parastacidae > Cherax > Cherax destructor. The sequence continues at coordinate 12,733 of WNWK01002334.1, read as the reverse complement.
TTTGGCAAGTGGATTTTCCTGAACCCGGTCCTTAAGATGGGTTCGAACATCTGTGAACCTTGTCCTCGTAATCATCCATGGCCTCGACCAGGATGGACATGAGAGAACCTGTGAACCATGATCTCAACACAAGCATAGCAATCCAGTGTGTGATGATCTACTTCTGTGAAAGTTACAATAATGTATATTATACTGAGGACTGTTTTTAGTACTGCGTATTTTGTTAGGGTAATTCGTGTACCTAGAACTGATATGCCCCTTGTTGCCGTAATTGTAGATGCTACGAGCTGAGCTGCTGTTTGACACACACAACATAGAAGATTACCGTTCTCATAGGTATTAAAAAACATCATTTATCAAATATATAGTGATTTAAGTAAGGCAGTAGCAGCATATACCTGTGGAATAAGTGCCGTAGCAATAAATAATGTCGTGCCGATTAGGTAAAACTGGTCAAATAGCAAGAACTCATTTAAAATTAAGTCCTTTCTAAATTTTTCTCATATACGTTTAAAGATATATTTTTTTCCATTTATGTTAATGTAAAAATTTATAATTTTGTACCAAAAGAAACTTAGAAAACTTACCTAACCTTATTATAACAAACTCAATTTAATTTAGCCTAACCCAACTAAATATATTTTAGATACATTTACAATAATTTAATAATACGCAAACAGTGAAATATATTTTTTTCGTTAGGTTCAGAAAGATTTTTGCGAAATTATTACATACACAAATTTTCGCTTGTCTTATATGGCAAGAAGAGCGTTGCTATTTAAGCCAAAATCGCAAGTTTTACCTAATCGGCACGACATATATATATATATATATATATATATAATATACACGCCTGCCGGCGTGGAGGGAGGGAGCCAGTTTGTGGTGCTCCATATATTTTGTGCGTAAACGAGGAACCAACATGTGTGGGAAGGGCCAGTTTAAGAAGACGTCATCGTGAGTATCCACGGGAGATTACAGAGTCGTGACAATCTTCTGCATCAGGCTGTTGCTTCTATATCAGTGAAAGTGCAGTATGCATGTTGGGAGTTGAGTAGACGTCATCGTGAGTATCCACGGGAGATTACAGAGTCGTGACAATCTTCTGCATCAGGCTGTTGCTTCTATATCAGTGAAAGTGCAGTATGCATGTTGAGGGGATCCCTCCAGTAGAGGTGTGGGGGAGGTTTGTTTACCCTCTGTTTGGCCGGGGTGGGGGGGAGAGTGGTCGCCCAGGTCTCGTCATTGGATGATGAACAGAACACCACCTTGGTTAACAGTGAGAACACGGTGATCAGTGTGCCAAATTGCGAGGTTGTTTCTAAATAGAATGATAAGTGTATATCAATTAGCAAAAGTTAGCGATGTGCATCTTAAGTGAACAGATAGAGCCACTCCCCTCACCCCCCATTCCTGGTCTAGGCCTACTGACTTCCTGACCAAGAGTGTTGCCGTTTAGTGCCTCACGAATTACTCACACTCCCGCTCCCTACTCCCCCATGCATCCATGCTCTCCTTCACCCGTTACCCCACACCTGACGCCCTCCCACCCACACAATGTCACAAGAAGTGCTGGGTTCCCAGGAATCTCCACGACAGAGCCAACGCCTTGGAACCCGTCCACGAGGCATCTGCCAGGTGTGCCATAGGGAATGTGCACTCAATCCCTCTACTGGCAACATCCGTGCACACAATGGATGTCTAGGCTCCAGGAGGGCTCCAAATGGGAACAGCCAACAGACCCTCCCATCAGACAGAGCTGACAGCTACCCTGACTTCACCTCTACAGAGGACCTAAAAGCTGCAATCAAATTAACATCCACCAGGACGCTGACACACATCCCCAAAGCAGCTCGCCATCAAGCTGCTAGCAAATTCGATGACCTCTTGAAGAAAGTCAACGATGCTCCTGCAAACAACGGATCCTGGCACAACCTACTGCTTTTTGGCAATGCCTATTTGGCTGTCCCACCAAGGAGGGACACGTCACTAGCTACATCTGTTATCAGGACAATAAATGCATTCCCTAGAGATGACAACCTTGTCCGTCTCCCCTCCAGGGCGTCAAACACCCGCCAGGCAAATGTCAACAACAGGACACCTGACGCCTCAAAAATCAGGGCCCAAATTAGCAGAAAAATAGAAGAGGGTAATACTATCGGAGCACTGAGGCTTATAACCAGTGAGGATACCATCGCTCCTAAGGATGTCATTACAGCACAAGCCCTGAAGGACAAACATCCACCTAGGGCTCCCACTACCAACTTTGACCCCCTTGACATTGCAGCAGGTGCAGAACATTCAACCTTACGGGACGCCGATGTGTATAAAGCTGCTATGTCATTTCCACAGGGCTTAGCAGGAGGTTTCACCGGTTTAAGGCCACAACACTTAAAACAAATGCTCAGTCCAGGTCTTGGTGAGGTTTCTGAGAGGTTGCTGTCTGAACTCACCAAATTTTCCAATGTGTGCCTGGCTGGTAGTGTCCCAGAGGCCATTAGACCCCTTTTCTTTGGTGCCTCACTGTGTGCCCTCTGGAAAAAGGATGGAGGAATCAGGCCCATTGCAGTGAGCAACACCCTTCGGCGCCTAGTTGCCAAGGCTGCGGTACGAATGGTGAGTCAAGATGCTGCCTCAATGTTGAAACCAACTCAGCTCGGTTTTGGTGTTCAACAAGGCTGTGAAGCAGCTGCCCATGCAGCACGAGTATACATCAACAACATGTCCAATGAAAAAGCCTTAATCAAATTGGACTTTGCCAATGCTTTCAACTCAGTCAGAAGGGATGCTGCTCTCCAAGCAGTTTCTAGGCACTTTCCTTCCCTCTATCCCTTCATAGAATCGTGTTATAGTGTGGCTTCTAAACTATTGTTTGGGGACTATGAAATTGACTCGTGTGAGGGTATGCAACAGGGGGACCCTCTCGCCCCCTTTCTATTCTGTCTAGTCATCAAGGAAGTCACAGAAGTGCTGTCCAGTGAGCTCAATATCTGGTTCTTGGATGATGGCACCCTAGCTGGCACAACACAATCTCTCCTAGGAGACATCAGGAAAATTAAAGATATGGTAGAGAGCCTGGGCCTATCTTTAAACCCCACCAAATGTGAAATAGTTTCCACCAATTCACAGATGATCCAGAACATTAGGGCTGTTTTACCAGGGGCACGAGCCATTGATGCAGCCAACAGCACTCTCCTTGGTGCTCCTCTTGGGCCCAATGCCATCGATCTGGTCCTCGAAAAAAAATCTCAGACCTCAGGACGATAGAAGGTAGGATGAAAGACATAGATACACATGATGCCTTCTACCTACTCACCAGGTGCCTGTCAACCCCAAAACTTACATACTACCTGAGATGCTCCCCAGATTTCCAGGCCCGAAACTCAAGGAATATGATTCTCTCCTCAAGACCATGCTAGAGAGTGTATTGAATCTTTCCCTCGAAGATGGACAGTGGTTGCAAGCCTCACTTCCAGTCAGGCTTGTGAGGCTGGGAGTACGCAAATCCTCCAAGATTGCCCTACCAGCTGTCTTATCCTCTTCCATAGCATCAAATGAGCTAATAAAACAAATTCTTCCAGACAACCTCAGTGATTCAGCAGGAATACAGGACCCTAGCTACACCAGTGCCATCACTGAATGGGAGACTCTTGCTGCTCCAACACCAAAACCTAGTGAAGAACTGGCCTACAAACAGTCAAGCTGGGACGGCCCCATCACTGAAAAGATACTTGTCAATATACTTAGGCCGTAACATCAGACAGGGAGACTGCCCGTCTCCTAGCTTTGAGTGCACTTCACTCTGGGGACTTCCTCCAAACAGTTCCCATTTCAGCCATGGGAACACGCCTCGACCCTTCGTATTGCAGTGGCTCTGCGCCTTGCTGCCCCTATTCACACGGAATATACGTGTATTTGCAGTGATGTGCAAGCCGACCAATATGGTCTACATGGTCTTAACTGTTCTAAAACCAAGGGTTGGCATGCAAGACACAATGAGGTCAACGACATCATAAAGAGAACCCTTGCTACAGCTGGATGCCCAGCCGAGAGAGAGCCTCGATCACTAGTAGCCAACAATGCCCACAACCCAGCAATCCGCCCCGACGGGATCACCATCTATCCTTGTAAGAATGGCAAGCTCTTAGCATGGGATTATACCTGTGTGTCGACACTGGCTGACACCTACATCCATCACAGTGTCGGGCGACAGGGAGGAGCTGCTGACCACAGAGAGGAGTACAAGATCGGCAAGTACAGGGACATAAGCCAACAGTATCAATTTGTCCCAGTGGGATCAGAGATCTTGGGAGCGTGGAGAAAAAATGCAACACGTTTCCTTAAAGAACTGGGTTCCAGACTCATCGACACCACCAGAGACCCAAGGGCAGCCACGTTCATGTTCCAGCGTCTCAGCGTTGCCATCCAGAGGGAAAACGCATGCTGCATACTTGGCTCGCGTCTGGCTTCGGAGGAGCTGGAGGAGATTCATAATCTTTGACATATTGTACCATTGTATTCATGTTCATGTTTGTGTTTTCTATCAATGTATTCTGTCTATTAATAAAGCATTTATATGTATGTATATATGTATATAGGATGGTGGTAGGAGAAGTGGAATATTCAAATGGCTTCAGGAAGAAATCCAAATATTCTTCCTTGAAGCCTTTTTATCCACTTCTCCGAGGCATGGGTCCCACAATTTGCACCAGAGGTGGACCCCTTCAATTATATATATATATATATATATATATATATATATATATATATATATATATATATAAGTACACACACACACATTGTGTGTACACACACACAATGTGTGTGTGTACTTACCTATTTGTGGTTGCAGGAGTCGAGTCATAGCTCCTGGCCCCGCCTCTTCACTGATTGCCACTGTGTGTATGTGTGTGTCGTGCCGAATAAAGAAAACTTGCGATTTTGGCTTAAATAGCAACGCTCTTCTTGCCGAATAAGGCAAGCGAAAATTTGTGTATGCAATAATTACACAAAAATCATTCTGAACCTTACGAAAAAACATATATTTCATTGTGTTTTTTATTATTAAATTACTGTAAACTTATCTAAAATATATTTAGGTGGATTAAGCTAAATTAAATTGCGCTTGTTATAATATGGTTAGGTAAGTTTTCTAAGGTTCTTTGGTACAAAATTATGTTATAAGAAATTTTTAGAAAGGACTTAATTTTAAATGAGTTCTTGCTATTTGACCAGTTTTATCTTTCGAATTTCACTAAGAATCTCTTGTTATCAGTAATGCACAAGTGTGGTATCTCCAACTTTTATCAGATACATTATCTTTTAATGACACACATTCGTCCCCTCACTAGTATTAACTAATTGTATAACCCCATCATTAACTATGTTAAACAATCATGTTGACCTCTCACATATACTATGTCTGAAGCGCTACTTTACTGTGAAATAGTTCCTATTCCTTCCTTTACCTAACCTCACTATACGTATTAAAGCTCTCTGCTGCTTTTAGCAGCTTACTTTCCCTTCGAAATATATGTAACATATATTCTTATAAAGGTTGATTGTGCACGATAGTGATTGTGAATAATGGTGTTAGTGAAGGATGAGTTAATCAGGTGACTAGGACGCCTGACATAACAGAAAGGAGCATTGTTAGTTTCGGCGAAAATATCTGTTGCGTCTTTAATTCTGTCTGAAAAGGAGCGCCAGGTTCACCTGAAGTGCTACACATTAAAAATGGTTGTAATCATAACCATAATTTTTAATGGGGTTGACCGGTAAGCCAGCGGAAGTCCTCTGTCAAACGACCAAAAGCTCCAGTTGTGGGTTATCGTACGGCTAAGAAGTGCGTCAGGAAACACTTGTCCTGTTTCATGACGAACCTTACCTAACCTAGCCGAGGTACTCAGGTTTTTCGTCTGCAAGTTATCCTATATTATTCCTTTTAATTTTATACCAAGTTGGTATTTTCACTACGTTGCTGTTACTATTCAAACTATATTTAGAGTTGCAATGTTTTAGATCACTTCGTCTAATAATGGTTCCCCATGAAGTTTATAATTACCTTTATTTGTGTAACTCCTAATTCTTAAATTGACACTTACGTTTGGGTAGTTGATTATGTATTTATTTTAAATGCTTGACTTCCGATCACTTATTTCGGAAACAAAGCATCTGCAGCTCACAAGACTGCCATTCCCACGGTCCCCCTGGGGCATGGAAAATGACAGACACGGGGCCTAGCTTCTCCCTACGAGCCCCGTGAGGGCGGGGAACATGGCTGCCTAGGGACAGCTGGTCCCAGACGATGAGGGGGTGTACTTGAACCTCCTCCCATGGGAGACAGGTCTCAGACACTCCCACGACAGGGAGCCAAGGCTGGGTCACCATCTGGAAAAGACCCGGGGCGGGAGAGTACCGGCGAATCTACAACAACAACCTTGAATCCTCTGATATACGTATGTAAATACACGTGAGAGTTCTGTAAGTTCTCATGCACAGGTATGACCACAAAGGAATATCAAGCAGAGTGAAACTTTCAGTGCAAATTCACCACTTAATGCTATTACGGAATACCCCAAACCTTGATCACTCCATTGTTTAAAGTTTTAACTCGTGGTGGTCAATTAGACAATTACTTTTTATTATGGAGACGTTGTTAATGTACTTCTACAAACCTGGTATTCTTGGGAACGAAAGTTCCATTTAGCTATATTGCTTCCAGGTACTTTGGATGGTGCTATGCTGTCTTGTCTGTTTTAAATATTTTAGTTCTAAGGTAATTTTGGAGTTGCTGTTTATGCACCTCGTATTGTTGTATTCCTAAGAATGTGCTTGTCACTTAGCCGTTTTCTTGAATCTTTAGAAACTTTATAAATATAATAATGGTATACAAAGCGACCAGTAGACGAGTAAGATCATTGCTGTCGAAAAGTGCAATATTTTCACAATAAGGATACCCAACTATTGCTCACGTGTCTCACTATTTGAAGCTTTATCCTAAGCTATTGCTTAATCTTAAAGGATCTTTCTTGTCTAATTGTCGTTTCTTATTTACATTGTTTCGTACCTTTGATGTTTCCGACATAATCATTGACACTTAACTATTTGTTTTACACGGATCATACCTAGCACTGTATTTAATTATATCTTTGTATCAACATTCTCTTTTCAGCTTCACACATTCTGAGGATGCATTAAATTATTGCAAACCATCCATCATTTTTAATAAAGTTTATCCTTGGGCAGGTATTGATTTGTTTTGCTGTAATTTTCAAGCAATAAGTCTATAGCTACTAGTACTTTACACACACACACAGAGACACACACACACACACACTAACCTGATAATAGCGTACCGTTCCGATACCAGTAAGGAATCGTTCAAGACTCTGTACAACGTGTACGTAAGGCCCATACTGGAGTATGTAGCACAAGTTTGGAACCCACACCTGGTCAAGCACGTCAAGAAATTAGAGAAAGTGCAAAGGTTTGCAACAAGGCTAGTTCCAGAGCTAAGGGGAATTGTCCTACGAAGAAAGGTTAAGGGAAATCGGCCCGACAACACTGGAGGACAGGAGGGTTAGGGGAGACATGATAACGTCATACAAAATACTGCGAGGAGTAGATAAGGTAGACCAAGATGTTCCAGAGATGGGATACAGACACAAGGGGTCACAATTGGAAGATGAAGACTCAGATGAGTCAAAAGAATGTTAGGAAGTATTTCTTAACTCATAGAGTTGTCAGGAAGTGGAATAGTCTGGCAAGTGATGTAGTGGAGGCAGGAACCATACATAGCTTTAATACGAGGTATGATAAAGCTCATGGGGCAGGGAGAGAGGGGACCTAGTAGCGATCGATGAAGAGGCGGGGCCCAGGAGCTGAGTCTCGACCCCTGCAACCACAAATAGGTGAGTACACACACATCACAGCAGCAACAGTGGTGAGTGAAGGAAGGAGGGGTGCTAGTGTATGGTGGGGGATGGGATGGCAGTAGTGGGTGAAGGAGGATTGTTGTTGTAGGTTCGCCGGACATCCGGCCGGGTCTTCCAGGGAGGGGGATGCGGTAACTGTGGCGGGTGAGGGAAGGAGGGTGGGAGTGGTGAGAGAGGGAAGAAGTGGTACTGTAGGGTGATGGAAGGAGGGGTAGTAGTAGTGGGTGAGGGAAGAAGGGGTGACAGTGGTGAGAGAGTAAGAAGGAGCAACAACAGTGAGTGAAGGAAAAGCTGCAGCAGTGTATGGTGAAGGAAGAAGCAGCAACAGTGTAGGGTGAAGGAAAAGCAGCAGCAGTGTAAGGTGAAAAGAAGGAGCAGCAGTGTAGGGTGAAGGAAAAGGAGCAGCAGTGTAGGGTGAAATAAGAGCAGCAGCAGTGTAGGGTGAAATAGAGGAGAGCAGAGTAGGGTGAAGGAATAGAGCAGCAGTGGTAGGATAATGAAAGAGGAGTGAAGCCAGTTTATTGTGGATTGAAAGGAGCAGAGTGTTAGTTGAGTGAAGGAACGGTGGTATTGGTGGGTGAGTGAAGGAACGGTGGTATTGGTGGTTGAGTGAAGGAACGGTGGTATTGGTGGTTGAGTGAAGGAACGGTGGTATTGATGGGTGAGTGAAGGAACGGTGGTATTGGTGGGTGAGTGAAGGAACGGTGGTATTGGTGGGTGAGTGAAGGAACGGTGGTATTGGTGGGTGAGTGAAGGAACGTGGTATTGTGGGTGAGTGAAGGAACGGTGGTATTGGTGGGGAGAACAAGAGAGTGACAGTGGTGGACAAGGAAAGTAGGGGTGCTAGTGGTAACTGAGGGAATTAAGGTCAACAGAAATAAGAGAGGGAAGGAAGGGGGTCAGTGGTGAGTGAGGGAGAAGGACAGAGAAATGGGAAGGAGAGGCTTATGTAGTGGGTGAGTAATTTGGATCAGATTGTTAGTGAGCGAATAGAGAATAGAAGTGGTGGGAGAAGAAGTGTAGAGCAGGAGTGGTGGGTGAGGAAAGTAGGGGTGGCAGTTTTGGGTGAGGAAAGTAGGGGTGGCAGTGATGGGTGAGGGAAAGTAGGGGTGGCAGAAGGAACAGCAGTGGAAGAGAGGGAAGGAGGAGCAGCAGTGATGGTGAGGAAAGATAGAGAAGACGAAGATTAAAGGAGAATTGGCAGTAGTGGCGAGGGAAGCAGAGGTGGCAGAGAAAGGTGAAGAAGAGAGTGGCAGTAATGGGTGAGGTGGCAGTCATGCATAAGAAAAGGAGGTAGCAATGGGTAAGGAAATGAAAGGTGAGAGTGTTAGATGTGGGAAGCCAAGGGTGGCGATGGAGGGTGTCTGAAGCAGGAGCGCAGTTGTGGTGAGAGATGGAGGAGTTGCAGTGGTGAGTGAGGATACGTTGGGCGATAGTGCTAAGAGAGAGAAGGATAATGGCAGAAGTGGGTGAAAAAGGAGAGTGACCATAGTAGTAGTAGGAAGGAGGGGTAGCAGTGGTGGGTGTGGAAAGTAGGTGTGGCAGCTGTAGTTAAGAGAAGCAGCACTAGTGGTGGATGAGGAAATGTGAGGAATATGTCTAGATTGTATATATTATATAATAATTTGATAGGGTAAACAATATAACTCTCAGGGTTGTTTTGACTATCTGTGCCACGTACCTTCCCGGGAGAGAACTAATGGGGCTTACTAGTGATCAGGGTTAGTCAGTAGTATCACTGTACTCCTCATTCTCTTCCAGGTAAGTAGTCCTCAAGGACTGCTCATTTAAATTTATGTTACATGCATTGACTTAAGCTTATGCTGGCTACTCACGTGTCCCTATGTGCTCTGGTAACCCATGTTTCCCTTAGCACATAGAAGTGGTGTTGGGTCACTCTAGTTTATGGACCACCTGTCTATGGAAGGAGGCACTCACTATTTTGACTCAAGCTCCAGTCTGCTCGTAGGCTGTATCTGGACACTGCTCTCCTATCTACTCATCAACTAGACTCAATTTCAAGTGAACTACCAAAGTCTGGATCATCAAGAATTATTCCTTACACAAAAATATCTCGAAGGAACTTTCAAGATGTCAGCTTCCACCTAGATCCCACAAACTCATCCGTTGTTAACTTTTCTCACTACAATTTGTTTTTCTTTTCTATTTTGTTTCAGTTAGGTTTAATTAGACGTAATATTTTTCTAATTATTGAAATAAACTTACGCTTTTATCTTCGATATTTATAGCGTTATTGAAATATTATTAAAGTTATATAATTTTAAATTTTTTGTTTTCAAAAAGGCAGAAACTCGACGATACCTACCCCTTTTTGGGTTCCATTCTTACAGGAAATTAGGAGCAGCAATGATGGGTGATGGAAGGGTAGCAGTGGTAGAAGAAGTAAGAAAAAGCAAAGGTGGAAGTTAAAGGAAAGTGCAGAAGTGGTGGGGTAAGGGAAGGAAGAGGAGCAGTATATGAATAAACAATATTTACAATGCATTCATTGCGCCCATTTCTTAGGTTGCAACATCATGTTTGTGAGGAATGGAAGCAGAGATGTGAGACTAAGTGTCCTGTATCAATATATGTTGTGAAGATAAGAGTGTTGGCTGCTAATCCTTCACTCCTTGGTTCCGTCAAGGCCCTTTAGTGAAATATTCCATGGGAGCTGACTTCTAATTCAGAAATTATGGGGAAAGGCCTTTATAAACTCAAGGGAAGTAGCTAAGAGGATTTTTTGGGAGGAGTAGAGCTATGGCCGGGTGCATAATTAGGACTCTGGCTAGTCCCTGTTGGAGGGCAGAACTGGAGGCACTGTGTGAGGCCTTGGCACCTTTAGCTAGGAGCCTGACTAATTGTATTCAATATTCTTGTAACATTCCTAGGTAATCTTCATATCAGACCCCTCTAAGTTAAACAAAAATAGTATTGTATAAGTATTATTAAATTGTAATTGAGTAGAAAAATATATTCACTCTCCCCATTTTTAATTTGTTATGTTGTATTAGACTGACTAATTTGTGAGCAAAAGATTAAGTGGAAGTAAACCCGCAGTACTGTGTGGTGAGTTGAGAAAGTTATGTTCTCACTGGCTCATCTAATAACTTATTCCTTGCATATTGAGGGAATGAAGGGCCTGCATTTCTCCTCCGTGATATAATAGAAGCAGCATTTGTAGGTGAGGGGAAGTAGGACCAGCAGTGAAGGGTGAGGGAACTGGAAGAAGGGGTGGCAGTGTTGGATAAAGGAAGGAGAGGCAGCATTTGTATTTGATCGAAAGAGGAGCAGAAGTGGTTAATAAGTAGAGGTGGTAGTGGTGAGGAGCAGCAGTGGTAGGTGAGGGAAGTAGTAGTTGTTGGTGAGGGAAGTAGTTAGTGGTGGGTGAGGGAAGGTGGGGTGACAGTTGTGAGTAAAGGAAGGAGAATGAAAGTGGTAGATCTGGAAAGGAGGACGATAGGTTAATGAGTATCAGCATTGCTGGATAAGGAAAGGAAGAGCATCAGTGGTGGATGACGGAAGGAGAATCGGATATGGTGGGTAAAGGAAGGAGTAGTAGTAGTTATATATGAGGGAAAGAGGATCATTAGTAATGAGAGGAGAAACAACAGTGGTTGGTGAGAGGAGTGGCAGTGGGGGTGAGGGAAGGAGGGAGGCAGTGGTGGATGTGGAAAAAAGGGGATGGCAGTGGTGGGTGTGAAAAGAAGGGGTTGCCAGTGGTGGGTGTGAAAAGAAGGGGTTGACAGTGGTGGGTGTGGAAATAAGGGGTTAGCAGTGGTTGGTGAGGAAAAAAGGGGTTGGCAGTGGTTGGTGTGGAAAGAAGGGGTTGACAGTGGTGGGTGTGGAAAGAAGGGGTTGGCAGTGGTGGGTGAGAAAAGAAGGGGTTGGCAGTGATGGGTGTGGAAAGAAGGGGTTGGCATTGGTGGGTGAGAAAAGAAGGGGATGTCAGTGGTGGGTGTGGAAAGAAGGGGTTGGCCGTGGTGGGTGTGGAAAGAAGGGGTTGGCAGTGGTGGGTGTGGAAATAAGGGGTTAGCAGTGGTTGGTGTGGAAAAAAGGGGTTGGGAGTGGTTGGTGTGGAAAGAAGCGGTTGGCAGTGGTGGGTGTGGAAAGAAGGGGTTGGCAGTGGTGGGTGTGGAAAGAAGGGGTTGGCAGTGGTGGGTTTGGAAAGAAGAGGGTGACAGTGGTGGATGTGGAAAAAAAGGGTTGGCAGTGGTGGGTGTGGAAAAAAAAGGTTGGCAGTGGTGGGTGTGGAAAGAAGGGGTTGGCAGTGGTGGGTGTGGAAAAAAGGGGTTGGCAGTGGTGGGTGTGTAAAGGAGGAGTTGGTAGTGGTGGGTGTGGAATGAAGGGGTTGGCAGTGGTGGGTGTGGAATGAAGGGGTTGGCAGTGGTGGGTGTGGAATGAAGGGGTTGGCAGTGGTGGGAGAGTTTGAGAGAAGCAGTAGTGATTGGTGATGGAAAGTGAAACACCAGAGGTAGGTGAAGGAAGGAGGAGGAGTAGCAGTGGAGGGTGAGAGGAGGGTGTAGTGGAGCAGCAGTGTTGGGTGAGAGGAGGGTGTAGTGGAGCAGCAGTGTTGGGTGAGAGGAGGGTGTAGTGGAGCAGCAGTGGAGGGTGAGAGGAGGGTGTAGTGGAGCAGCAGTGTTGGGTGAGAGGAGGGTGTAGTGGAGCAGCAGTGGAGGGTGAGAGGAGGGTGTAGTGGAGCAGCAGTGTTGGGTGAGAGGAGGGTGTAGTGGAGCAGCAGTGGAGGGTGAGAGGAGGGTGTAGTGGAGCAGCAGTGTTGGGTGAGAGGAGGTGAGTGA
>WNWK01002333.1:192500-215385 GCA_009830355.1 Cherax destructor | reverse complement strand
AATCCTGACTCTCTTGTTGACTTTTTGACAGAAACTGACTTACTACACAAACTCTGAAGATTATACCTCTAGCACCTCCCTCGGTCCCTTCTACCTCGATCTCTTGCTACCCTCCACCCCTGCACTACCCACCGTCATCTAGCACTCCATACCCTACTTATCGTCCATCTCCCTCTTACAACTCACTCTCCCTGCATCCTACAATAACCTGCAGCGCTGTATAACCCCTGTGGTTTAGCGCTTCTATTTGATTATAATAATAATAATGGTGATTTTAATGCCCATCATCCTGCACTTTTCAACTGTGGAGTCGGAAATCAACGAGGTGACTTAAAAGGAAATCAGTTATTTAATATCATGTCAGCAAGACACCTCTCATTTCAAGGTCCCTTTTTTAAGACATTTGTAGGATATCATCCAGGGACACCTGACATAGTCTTGACCAATAGAGATTGTGACCTCTACCACTGCAGGGTCTCCCCTGGTGGCGATGTGGGTTCCGATCACATCCCAGTTATCATCACTTTGCAGGCATCACCGTTTAGGATTCCCACTCCTCCAAAAATTAACCCAAACTCTCTGGGATTTGACTCATTCAGAGAATTCCTGGGTCATGATGATACCATCTCACTTGATGGCCAGTCTCTCGATAAAATCGATGACGCATTACACTCTTTGCATGATCGTATACTAGAGGCAACACATGCAACTTGTCAAACAACAACATCAAAAATATACCAGCACTATAAACCTACTTCTGAAATACGTGACTGCATGAAGAATTATCAAACTGAATGTAACAGACATTTACTCACAAGTCAGCCAACTCGGGCTGTACAGATGTTGAGGAGAGAACTAATTACTTTGATTTCCCAGCATAAGAACGAATTATGGAAACATCTTGTTCAACAAGCACACAAGTATAAACGTCAACCTGCAAAGTTTTGGAGCAAGATTCGTCAGCTTTTAGGGGCTAAACATAAGGCTGAAGATGATGAAGAAATATACATAAAATTAGATGACCCACAAGACCAAGTTAATTTGATGGGTGAGGTGTGGGCGAAAATTCTCACACAATACGAGTAGAAGATTCAATAACATCCACTATCAATGTGTCAATAACATCCACTATCAATGTGTCAATAACATCCACTATCAATGTGTCAATAACATCCACTATCAAGGGGTCAATGCCTGGAGAGATGACAACCTATAGGATCTCCAACCGCTCCCGCTGATTGATATATCTTCTCTTGAAGAGGACCATCCTCTCACTAGACCAATCTCCCTCAGAGAAATGTGTCAAGTTATAGGTAAAATGCGGAACAAAGCGCCGGGTTTATCAGGCATTATTGTCAAGCAAGTAAAATACTTACCTAGCAATTGTAAAGAAACTCTGGTCAACATCTTTAATGCCATTCTGGCCACTGGACATTTTCCAATTGCTCATAAAACAGCGAAGATGATTTTTATTCCTAAACCGAATAAAGATGTTCATAAACCTGATAATTATAGACCTATTTCATTATTAGAGGTCACGGGTAAAGTCCTGGAGAAAATTATTGCTAATAGACTAAATTATTACATGGAATACAATCACCTTTTTACTGAGAAACAGTTTGGTTTCACCATGGACCCAACATGCACTCAGAGGGACCCAACATGTGCACTCACAGAGGGACCCAACATGTGTACTCATAGAGGGACCCAACATGTGTACTCACAGAGGGACCCAACATGTGCACTCACAGAGGGACCCAACATGTGCACTCATAGAGGAACCCAACATGTGTACTCACAGAGGGACCCAACATGTGCACTCATAGAGGGACCCAACATGTGCACTCCCAGAGGGACCCAACATGTGCACTCACAGAGGGACCCAACATGTGCACTCATAGAGGGACCCAACATGTGTACTCACAGAGGGACCCAACATGTGCACTCACAGAGGCAACATGGACCACAGAGGGACAACATGTGCACTCACTGAGGACCCAACATGCCTAATATAGTTTACGATGCTGTTGCCAGCTTGCGGAAACATGGCAATCTTGCCCTTATTGCTACCAGAGATGTTCATAAAGCCTTTGACAGCTTATGGCATGATGACCTCATTTTCAAACTGATTGACCTTCCTGACCACAACTGGACCTTTCTTCGCTTTATACACAACTTCCTCTCTAATAGGAAAATTCTCCCTTTCTTTAGTGGTAAGACAGCTGAACCGTTTATACCGACAGCTGGTGTACCTCAGGGCTCGTGTCTTAGCCCAATATTATTCAATATATATGTCAATGATTTACCTCAACCTGAGTATAATGATACAATTTTTACCCAATTTGCTGATGATGTAATTCATGTAGTTTCATCCACTCCTGTTACAGGTAAATATAAATATGAGAGGGTCATAGAAAAAATGAATACAGAATTACGTAGAACAGCGAACTGGGAGAGGAAATGGCGCATTACTACTAACCCAGACAAAGTTCTTATCAGTACAATTGGCTGTTTTTCCTCCACCATTGAAGATAAAGGGGGTATCTCCATCAGAGATATTCCTATAGCCATTCATAATCCTAATAAGATACTGGGTTATGAGATAGACAGGATACTTCACTCATCTTCCCATGTCACCAAAAATATAAATGTAGCCAAAGCTCGACTTGCCACTCTATTCAGGTTTCAATCAGCTCCATCTCACGTGAAAAAACACCTGTATAAGATGATGATAAGACCCTTACTTGAATATCCATGTGTGCCTTTGTCATTAACATCAAAAACAAACATGCTTCAACTACAACGAGTTCAGAACAGAACACTCCGTTTTATTACAGGTACAAGGAGAAGAGACAGAATTCGAATGGCTGATCTACACGTTCAACAAGACATTGTTGCAATGAATGTTCGGCTTGATCAGTTGAAGAAGAGGCAACTATATTCCATGCAAGACTTGTATCTCCCAGACACAGAACATCCTACATACGTATTTTGCCAATACCACAGACTACGTTATTAATGCAGCTCCTCATAGAACTCAAAGGATGACCCTCCACCAGCGAGTGAGAAGATTTATACATAAGGATGATTTTCAAAGACCCAAGATCTTGAGTGACCTTCCAGACGATCCAGATGAATGGGTAACACCAGAACCTTTTTATGTCTATTGACATCACTTCTATCCCAAGTTCTGGTGATTTCTGTGTTTACTTCACAGCCATTACATCCAATTATGTAACAGTGCCAATAATACAAATGTTGGACACTACCTTTGCAAAGCGAGCCGGCCAGTATTTCTAGATAGCAGTTTTTATAATCATCACTCGCCCTGCTATCGTCCTTGAATTTAAGTTCAGCAATTATTGAAATAATTGCACTTAGTATACCCTTTACCGATGCAGAGTCATGCAATTATAACTTTGTTATACCTGTGTGTCACTGTTGGGTAGATGTTATGCCCTATCTGATATAAACTTGATATACCACTATACACATAGTATATATAATGCACCAAAGTGGTTGGGCCACTTACCTTTTTTATCCTCCATCCTCACCAACTTCCCCCCTTTTTTCCTAATTTCCATCCTTACCTATCCTTCTTCCTTCCCCATCTTACCAAAGCTCTGGTCAAACAAGTTCAAGACCTGGCTCATGTTGACCAGCTAACAGTGATTGTGCGATATGTCGTTTCTGGGAAGCCGGTAGAAAGATTTTTAACTTTCCTGCAGACTGGCTCTCACAAGGCTGAAGTGCTGTCTGCATCTCTGCTAGAATTTCTAGAAAAAGAAGGTATTAATTTTGAAGACTGCAGAGGGCAGTCCTACGACAGTGCCAGTAACATAAACCACTGCAGTGTTGAGGTACACTCCTTGGACCCTTTATATACCTCTGTAATATTGAGGTACACTCCCTGAAACAAATACGTGTGTAATGTTGAAGTACAGTTCCTGAATCCTATATGCACCTCTAATATTTTAATTACAGCCCACAGTATAGTTAAGGAATACATAATAAAGATAATAAATCAAACTGGAATAGGAGAATAAAGTAACAATCTGCCAACATCTTTAATAGTGACTTTATTTTGTGCTTAACAATATTTTATTACTTGTAAAGTACATTTTGTATACTGCAAGAAAGAAATAAAGTTGCAGGGAGAGAGTGGAGTCAGTGGACGTAGTAGTGATCAGGGAAGAGGTGGGGCCAAGAGCTGTGACTCGACCTCTGCAACAATAAATAGGAGAGTTCTCCATAAAATGCAGTTTTTTTAATTGAAGTATATTTTAAAGTAATTTATTTGTAATAGTCAAAGTCAAAAATAATATGCTAGGACTGGATTTAAATAACATTTAGGCTTAATAATTAGTTTGACAAATCTTATTACGTAATTAATGGTTTTCTTCTGTGTTCATTTGTATCAAATGATTTATGTCTATTATAACATCTTTATAGGTATAGCCCAGGATAACCCAATAATGGGTTATTGGGTTATCCTGGGCTATACAAGGTTATCCTGGGTTATGATGGGTTATACTGGGTTAGTTATCCTTCCACGTGTCAATGATCCAACAATATCTGCGGTGTCTTACATCTCAGTGTTTAATACTTTTGTCTCCCTTCAAAGTTGCAGCAAATATAAAAAAAACTGAAAAATTAGAAGAAAAATATATTATTTATTATTTATTATTTCAACTATAGTATTTATTTCTATTTTTTAAAGATAATAAAAAAGTTTTTGTGTTTAAACAATTGCAAAAAAATCAACTTCTTTTCTTTAGTTAAAATAAAAAATTTATATAAAAATTTTGTATCGTAAATTATATAGAATAATTTTTATTTTCTTAACAATAGTCTGATGAAATCTAATAGTATAATCACCTGCCATGTGATATTATTTTTGGACTAATCAGTTCCTATAATTCCCGTCATTGTGTTATCTTTAAAAGTAATACAAGATAAGATGTTGAAGAAGACACAGAGGAAGAAGCGAAAGCAGAGGCCAATAATCTTCAAGGAAAACAAGAAGTGACCTCACACACAAGGTTAGGATAAGTAGGGTTCCTACTTATATTTACAATCTAAGAGCTGTTACCTACATCAGCTCATTTGAAAACTTTTTTGTTAAATATTCAAATAGGGATCAGGATGAAGTTTAAGCCATCTTTGGGCCAGGTGTGGGCCATCTGTTGGCCAGTTGAAAGCATAATGACTCGTTGATGTCATTATGCTTTCCGAACATTTTCATGACCCAAGTTATTCTAGGAATAAATAATCTCAGATGAATTGATGTACTGGAGAAGGTTACAGTGAGTGTGAAGTTGCTGCTTGCTGCCCGTCTTGTGGTTTAAGAGCTAACTTCTCACTGTCCGTCTTGTGGTTTAAGAGCTAACTTCTCACTGTCCGTCTTGTGGTTTAGGAGCTAACTTCTCAATGCCCGTCTTGTGGTTTAGGAGCTAACATCTCACTGCCCGTCTTGTGGTTTAGGAGCTAACTTCTCACTGCCCGTCTTGTGGTTTAGAGCTAACTTCTCACTGCCCGTCTTGTGGTTTAGGAGCTAACTTCTCACTGCCCGTCTTGTGGTTTAGGAGCTAACTTCTCACTGTCCGTCTTGTGGTTTAGGAGCTAACTTCTCACTGCCCGTCTTGTTGTTTAAGAGCTCTCTCCCTGCTCCAAGAACCTTATCATACCTTAACTTGATGTGATGAAATCAAATCATTATAAATTACGAAGAATTAATATATATAACATTTATGTGAGATTTATTAGTTATTTTCTTAGGTAAAACTTGCTATTTTGGCTTAAATAGCAATACTCTTCTTGCCGAATAAGGCAAGTGATAATTTGTTTGTAATAATTTCGCAAAAATGTTTATTAAATTATTGTAAACTTTTCTAAAATATATTTAGTTGAATTAGGCTAAATTAAATTTCGCTTTGTTATAATAAGGTTAGGTAAGTTTTCTATTGTCCTTTTGGTACAAAATTATTAATTTTTGCATAAATGAAAAAATGTATCTTTAAACGTATAAGAGAAAATTTTAGAAAATAATTAATTTTAAATTAGTTCTTGATAATTTTTTTTTAATTTTATTTTATTTAAGAACCATACATGATTACAAACATGGTACCAGAATCATAACAAATAATATCTTATGACATCCCTACTAACAAATATATAGTACCACAGCCTTCGTACAATATATACCGTGTACTTTATAACAAGATTCCTTACACATATTATACATAAGTCACTAAGGAACAGACAAAATACAAATGACCATTATCATTTCCCACACCAGTACATACTATAGAAACTAAGTACACCAAAATTATCCCAAACTCCACCCCTACCCCCTTCTTAGTTAATATTTTAAATATTTCATGGAAATGACATACAAATGCCCTTGAACATTATACAGAGTACAAAATTGAAACTAAAAAACAAAACCCCATGACTGGGGCACATGAGAATACAATGAAAAACGGTCCAACAATGACCTACATAGAATAAATATTTTATGGCCAACGAAACGAAATTCGTGACCCAAATGAAATATAAGGATTATAAGGATAAGCAAACCCTTAAACCACGTTACCACAAAGGGCAAAAAACATATATACACGGCACGTTTCTGAAGATATATGCATCGACCACGGGACTCGAACCCAAAACTGAGTTTGAGTTCCAATCGAGACAAAAGAGCAAAAGATACCCATGTCTCTACTGACATACATGTCAGCAACATTACACTACTAATCACCACACATCTCTGGATAAATATCCACAAAGAACACAGACATAACACCTCCAAAACCTACCAGAAAGAAAAGAGGCTTCCAAAAAGTATTTCCATCCCCAAGGATATATGAAACTCACAGGTACAACTATATTCATAAAACACATTATTGTACTTAAGCACATGACAAGAAAATAAGTACCGCACATGAAATCTGAAGAATATATGGAATATATAACCCTGCCTGAGTTCAGTCCTACACAACGTGGAACAGGGAACCCTGACCACCACCCTAACCTTATAACTGAAGCAGAGAGGGAAAACCCCCAATCATACCTAGATGAAATCAAAACACATAAAGTCCAAAGTCCAAGTCAAATCATCGCTACCATACACTCACCTGTCAAAGTCTTAAGTACGTAAATAACCCCCCACCTAATGCCCCTGCGAAAAAAATCATCAGTCAAAAAACAGATGCACAACTCTCCCCAACCCATCCCCACCCCACACCCAACCCCAACCAAAACCTCACACACCTACCAACACCCACACACACACACACCCCAAACTTTCCCCCCCCGAAACCAGCCCCTTTAGGTTTTCTCATCTCCCCTTCAACAAAAGACACATCGTGAGGAGTCGATACCCCTCTGGGAAAAAACGCGACCACGCCCTACTGTACAAACACTGATTTCTACACCTTATTCTATAGAAACGAACCGCCAGAGCCCTGATCCTTGCCTCACTCCTAACCTCCCTCATACCCCACGACACATGCAAAAAATCTAAAACAAGATACATGACCGCACGTCGCACATCGTCAGTACAACCCTCCACATCTAAACTTAAAGCCCACAAGGTCATAACACCCCCCACCATACGAAGAACTTGGCCAAACCATTCCCTAACCCTTCCTAGGCACTCACAAAAAAACACAGCATGATACGCTGTATCAGGCATCCCACATCTGGAACAGCTGCCCTCCCTCGCCAAACCCATAACAAACAGGAGAGCCTTAGAGGCCAAGATTCCATGCAAAAACCGAAACCCAGTCTCACGTACCCTAGACAGCAACCGTAATCTTCTAAAAAAAACACACCTTTCGCCAATCGTGCATTGGGAAAGTTTCCACAACTAATACCACCCCCTCTTCCATCCCTACCCTATCCAGCTTACTAACCCGAATCCCACCCGGCTCACTCCACCAACATAACCCGCAATAGCCTCACATCTCAACAGCTCCCGCCCACTCCACCACCGACGTAACTCCCTCATTACCCTATCTACCTTAGCCTTACGCACCCCTCCCCTCACCACAAATTCCTGCTTAACGAATATACCCTGCAACCTCCTTCCGAAAGGTATCAACCTCAATCCCTCTAATGCCACCCTTGTCATCACCACCTCCTTCTTAACCAGTGCTTACCAAAACCCCAAATGAATTGCAAGGCTCTCGTCTGCAGCCGCAGTACATCCCTCTCCATGAGAGGATATATTGCGGCCATGTGAAAAAGTTTGCTATACACCAACGTATTAATAACCACCGCTCTTTGCAATAATGTGAAATCCCCCGCTCTCCAACCCGCCATCCTACTCAAAGCCCATCTACAACCGCCGAGGAATTAATTTCACGCACTACTCTAGCATCAATGCAAAAGATTACCCCACAAATCTTAAGGCTGTGTACAGTGACCCACCCAAACCTCTGCCCAACCTTTCCCCAACCTCCATTAAATGTGATTTTTGCCTATTAACCCTCATGCTAGAAGCAGACCCAAAAACCTCTATCATCCTATTGATAACACCCATCCCCTCCTCACTTCCTACCAAAATGGAGGTATCATCAACATACCCAATGATCCCCGATGACCAAGCACTGTCCTCACCCGCTTCCCGGACACCCTCTGACACCAACCAATAAAAGGGGTCTTGCAAGCATGCAAACAGGAGCTGTGGCAGGGGACATCCCTGTCGCAGCCCCCACCCCATACACACCGTTCCCCCCACCCGCCCATTTACCTGGACTCGCACCTGAACCCTCTCATACAATGTCCTTACCCATCCCACTATTTCATCACCAAACCTCTGCCTTCCAAGTATCTCCTGCAATACACCCCTGTTGACACAATCATAGGCTGTTTCCCAGTCTAGCCCTTCGACTTTTCCCCCTCCTTTCTACCTTCCACAAAACTTCTAATTCTCCTATGCCCCACCCTCATACTGCATCAGGGAACACCATACTGGCCCCCCTCTAGTATTTGACATAAAACTACCTTCATCCGATTCGCCAACACTTGCGCAAAAATCTTGTAGTCCGAACATAGCAACGTTATTGCCCGAAAAACTCGCTACGCCTTCTCTTGGGTACAAGCACCACTATCTCAGTGCATTGATCATCCCCCATATCATCCCCGGATTTCATGCTATTGAAGACCCGGACTAGCACCTGTCTCAAAACCTCCCAATGAGCAACATAAAAATCGCCAGGAATCCCATCTATCCCAGGCGATTTCCCTAACCTCTGACCCTGTATCGCCCTCCACACCTCAGTGATCATCCATGCCATGCCCATACGATCTTTATCACTAATCCTCGAGACAATACCCTCCAGGACTATCCCACGAGCTACCCGATCACAATCCACCTGACATAACTTCTCCCGGAACCAAACATCCGCATATCCTCCGATACCTTCCGTCGACCGCAATAGCTGGCTCTGCCAGTGCCCACCTAGATCTCTATCGACCTTCACAGACATAATTGTCATGTCACTCCTGCAGCACCTAAATTTGCGCAACACATACGCCGAGGCCTTATCGCCCCACAGTACATCATCCAACCCCGCCCTTATTCGAATGGCATGAAACACTTCTTCCTGAATCTCTTGCAACCGTTCGTGTTAGGCTGCAAACTACTCCTGCAGATATCCACCCCCTCCCCTTCCATAGCAAGCCTGCAAATTCCCCTCCAAATATTTTTGCATGCCAAGCCTCAATCGTGCCTCTTCCCTCCCCATCCTTGTATAAAAGTCACAAATCCCAACTTTACCTCTCCCATTGCACCACCCTACAATGTCCTCAACACCCCGACCCTCATCCCATACCCTTCCCCACCACTCCGCGAAAACCCCACAATGCTCCGGGCCCTGCAACAATCTAGTATTCAGCTTCCAATAACTAGAATACATACGTACAGCTCCTTCCCATGATAAACATGCCAATACGCCTCTGTGATCCAAAAATCCAACATCCACACAAGTCACATTCCCCACCCTCACATCCCCTGACACATATATTCTATCTAATCTAGCAGCGTAGCCTCCCCGAACATAAGTATGTTCAACAAAACACTTTCCCTGATCATATGCCCCACTTCTATTGCACCCAAAACATCCCTCAACACACCCAATAAACATCCCGCCCCTCTTGGCTCTACATCCCTCTTACGGATTACACAATTCCAGTCACAAGCCACAATTGTTATCATCGGTAACCCTCGCAGAAAATAAACCAACTCATTATGAACAAAGTCTTCCTTAACACGACGACTATTTGCAGCAGGCATGTAAACCCCGATAAAACATACCTGGATATCCCCCCAAACCCCATCAATGCGAACAATCCTACCCTCCCCCTCCTCCCAAGACTTCAAAGTAAAAGGGCTGGGTTCCCTGACCCCAACAGTAACCCCCTTTGAAATTCATTGCACTTCCCGTATACATGACAAAACCATTCAGACTCAAGTCCCTTCAACACCTAAAATTATGTTCCTGAAGGCAGCATACATCAACTTGCAGTCGTCGCAATGTCACTTCAACCCACCTCTTCTTGACCTTCACACGGAGGCCATTAACATTCATATTCAAAAATGTAAAAACTATAACGGAGGTTTTTCTTTCTGCTTCTGTGCCAAGTGCACTACTCCCTTTTCCTAAACCTCCATTCCCTTCTAACAAAGCCCCTTTCCCACCCTTCGCCACGTCTGCCCAGACCTTTTTACCCGACCAATTCCCACCGGCACCAGCACAATACAATACCATAACAATAATAGCTGCTTTTGTACTCATTAAGAATACGCGGAAAAAATTATATGAGAACACATTATGATTCACGAATTTTAACATATTTGTATTATTGATATAAAAAAAAAGTATATGGTGATATTTTTTTTTTGCGTATGTGACAATTGAGCGTTAAAACATCATCACCGGCCACCTCATTAGGCCGTTTACAGGATGTACCCATGCAAACCATTACATCATCCCCTTCAACCTGATGCACCTCGACCTCCGTTACCACATTCGATAACTGGGAAGGCACACTGACCTCAACACCATCAACACATCTGAGTCTTAACTCATCTGCCTCAGTCACTACCTCCGCAGTCAATATGTCAACCATCGTCGGACTATCAAATATCCTTTGAAGGTCCTCGAAAGTAGGATCCACCAATCCCCCCACCTCGCCGACAACATCCCCGTCAGACTTATTCAGCTCCGACTCCTGAGTCGGGGCCTGCATATCCATAGATAAAGTCTGCACAAGCACCTCTTCCTCAGGAACTTTGTCACTCCATTTCCCAGTGGGCGTCTCAACTCCTGCAGCCTCTGACACATCCACCAGCGGTACCAAGCCCACCTGCGCCTCCCGATCAGCAACAGCTGTTTGCTCGTCCGAGGCCCATCGCAGCAGGTCCTGTTGTTTCTCACACATCGCCGCCATGTGTCCTGGGGACCCGCAGAGCCGACAGGTGTGTATCTGCCCAGGGTACATAACGTATACCTGAGTCTTGAAGGCTTCCATTAACACATACGATGGAATCTGCCATCGCAGAGTCATTTTAAGGACAAAAGAGCCCTCCGACATTCTGGCATACACACCCTGGGCCCAACACCCCACAGTATCTGCGTGGATAATTCCAAACTGTCCGATAACTTTCTGCACATCCACTTCATCAGCCTCAAATGGAGTATTCCAAATTCTAATCCAAGAGCCAGTTTGGACCACAATCCTCCGTTCCTGATACATATCCACAATCGCCTTGTAAGCACCAGTGCTGGAAAACTTGACAAAGATCCTCACGGCTCCATTAAGGGAAACCCCATACAGATCAGCAACCGGGATCCCGTAAGTGTCCCTAATTATCAAGGGCAGCAGCACATCAGCCGTACTAGGGTAAACAGCTCTCTGCAAGAGCTCAATACAAACGGTGTTTACACGTCGCCTGTAACTGGCAGCCATTTTGTGGACAACAATGTTGTACAGTACTGCCACCAGGGGATCCAGATAGCACACCCTTCCTCCGCCAAGGATGGGCTGCGATTGTTTGATAATTTACCAGTTTTACCTATTCGACACTACACACACACACACACACACACACATACATACATACATACATACACACACACACACACACACACACATATATATATATATATATATATATATGGAGCTTGGTTCCGACCAACTGGTCGTAAGTCGAAATGGACATAAGTCCAACAACACAAACAGATGTTTATTTGCATACAAAACATTCGTATGCATAAACAGAAAAGTACAAAATAACTTAAGCTGTAAACAGTACGGTCGTATGTAGGATAGTAGGTGTATATATATATATATATATATATATATATATATATATATATATATATATATATATATATTTAATTATTAATTTATTTATTTATTAACACAGGCCGTTTCCCACCAAGGCAGGGTGGCCCGACAAAGAAAAACTTCCATCATCACTCACTCCATCACTGTCTTGCCAGAGGCGTGCTTACACTACAGCTACAAAACTGCAACATTAACACCCCCTCCTTCAGAGTGCCGGCACTGTACTTTCTGGATGTCCAAGCCCCTCGTACAGAAAAACCTCTTTTACCCCCTCCCTCCAACCTTTTCTTGGCCTACCCCTACCCCGCCTTCCCTCCACTACAGATTTATACACTCTCGAAGTCATTCTATTTTGTCCCATCCTCTCTACATGTCCAAACCATCTCAATAACCCCTCCTCAGCCCTCTGGATAATAGTTTTGGTAATCCCACACCTCCTCCTAATCTCCAAACTACGGATTCTATGCATTATATTCACCACACATTGACCTCAGACATGACATCTCCACTGCCTCCAGCCTTCTCCTTGTTGCAACATTCACAACCCATGTCTCACACTCATACAAGAGTGTTGTTATAACTATACTCTCATACATTCCCCTCTTAGTTTTCATGGATAAAATTCTTTGTCTCCACAAGCTCCTCAGTGCACTACTCATCTTTTTCCCCCTCGTTAATTCTATGATTCGCCTCATCCTTCATATACCCATCTGCTGACACATCCACTCCCAAATATCTGACACATTCACCTCCTCCATACTCTCTCCCTCCAATCTGATATCCAATCTTCCATTATCTAATTTGTTTGTTATCCTCATCACCTTACTCTTTCCTATATTCACTTTTAATTTCCTTCTTTTACATACCCTATATATATATATATATATACTATATATATATATATATATATATATATATATATATATATATATATATATATATATATATATATAATCTGAGGCAGCAATTCAAAGTATAGAATTAGCCTATAAATTACTCCGTCAAAGCCGACTCAATGAATATCTTAGAGTTCTGTCATAGAAGGCTTCAGTATTTCTCGTCATTTGGGCTCCATTTCGTGTCAGCGTTTATAGCCAAAATGGCGTGACTTTGGAGTAATAATGGAGTCAGAAGAGGGACTTAAGACGCTGCAGATGCCTCTTTTAGCTCCGCTAACAACACCTTCAACACTCTTTACTACCGAGGGAAGTGAAGAGGAGGCGGTTTATAATGTAGTGTAGAGACGTGGTTATTGTTGGAGAGACAGGGAGCGATGGAGCAGGAGATGGTGGAGACGGAAGAAGAGTTGGAGGAAAAAGGAAAGCTGGAGGAGAATGAGAAAAAGAAAGATGAGGTAAAAGAAGATAATGAGGGTAATGAGGACAGGCGATGGAAGAAGAGGAAGAGAGACCTATGGACAGTATATCAAACGTTCTTTTGAACATTCTCGCCCTACTTTCTCTCTCTTTCTCTCTCTCTCTTTCTCACACATACGTGGCTGTTTCCAGCTAAGGACTAATTTCATTCTCTCGTTTGGAATAGCAGTTCCACAAGCAGTATACATATTAATGTATCCACCAGCAAGTGATTTTAAGCAAATAACAACTGCACTGACCACTACAGCGTCACTGACCACTACAGCGTCACTGACCACTACAGCGTCACTCACCACTACAGCGTCACTGACCACTACAGCGTCACTGACTACTACAGCGTCACTCACCACTACAGCGTCACTGACCACTACAGCGTCACTGACCACTACAGCGTCACTCACCACTACAGCGTCACTCACCACTACAGCGTCACTCACCACTACAGCGTCACTAACCACTACAGCGTCACTCACCACTACAGCGTCACTCACCACTACAGCGTCACTAACCACTACAGCGTCACTCACCACTACAACGTCACTCACCACTACAGCGTCATTAACCACTACAGCGTCACTCACCACTACAGCGTCACTCACCACTACAGCGTCACCGACCACTACAGCGTCACTGACCACTACAGCGTCACTGACCACTACAGCGTCACTGACCACTACAGCGTCACTGACCACTACAGCGTCACTCACCACTACTGCGTCACTGACCACTACAGCGTCACTAACCACTACAGCGTCACTGACCACTACAGCGTCACTAACCACTACAGCGTCACTAACCACTACAGCGTCACTAAGCACTCTCTGTTTACCTAAGGCTGATGTCAAGCTGATGGAACACTAGACGAGGGCACAAGTCTTGTCTCCCTTTTGGGATATTTGGGGAAACGCTTGTTAATTTCTAGAAGTCTGACACCTTTCTTTTTATAAAGGTTTGTTAAATATCACTATTAGCGGATAAACAGATTGGTATCTAAATTCTTGCGTAGTTTTAGCAGGTATTTGGTCTGGTCCGCTTGATTCGTTAATGATAGACTTCTCTGTTTCAATACAGTGTTTGAAATTGATGGACCCGATTTGAAATCATACTGCTTTAAAATTGGGTCCATCAATTTGAAACACCGTGAAAATCAAAGCTGCTGATTCCAGTGTTTACTTTATCAGATTCATTTGTTCTGGGAAATATTGGTGTCATGTTCAGTTTTAAAAGCAGAGATGAAATTATGTTATTGAAAACATTTTTATTTTCCCTATTGCTAGTTTAAGGTCCTAGCAACTAGTGACGTTTACACCTTTTTCTATTTTAAGTGTGACGTTGCAGGTCGTCTTTAAAACTCCTGTTTGCTCTTTCTCTTTCTCTTGCCTTCTCTCTGTAACAGTATGTAGCTAACAAAATTTTAATGGTATCTCACCCACATGACCAGTGACCGGATTTAGCTCAAGTTTCTATTGTCAACAACTCAGGGACTGTCGCCTTTTAGGACCCACATGACCAGTGACCGGATTTAGCTCAAGTCTCGATTATCAACAACTCAGGGACTGTCGCCTTTTAGTATAAAGTGAAGGGTCTTTAGCATGGAATGAAGAATGCTTAGCATGGAGGGAGGAATCGTTAGCAGGGAGGGAAGTATTGTCTTGCATGGAGTGAAGGGTCGTTAACATAGAGGGCGGAGGGGTGTTGTGAAGTGTAATAAGTAGTCTGTGGCACCTTTGACCCTCACTGTCACCTTTGTCCCTCGTTGGCACCTTTGTACCTCGCTGGACCTCGAACCCAAATATTGTCACTCATAACTCTCTGGTTGTGTTTGTGTGTTTGTGGCGGCGCTGTAACTGATGGTGGCGTTGGTGGTGTAAACGGTGCCGCTGTATTTGGTGATGGCATTCTAGCTGGTCTTTGTGGCGTTGGTGTAGCCAGCGCCGGGGCTGTGGTTGCCCATGTATCGTTGTACAGGCGTCAGGAGATGCGCTGAAGCTGATGTTAACGCTGCGTCTTGTTGCTTCTTATGTGACATTTGTTGCTGCAGCTGCCACTGCATCTGTTCTGACTGTAGTGGGTCTCAGTGCTAGGTGCGGTCATTAGGTGCGGTTTTCTTGTTGCTGCTGCTGCTCATCACTAGAAATTTCTTGTATTAATAGCAAAGGTAACTGCTCAAGAAGAAATATCACTCATTTTTCAGAAAGAATATCTAAGAAAGATCTAAACAGGAGTTTACTAGCAGGGCTGCATCTGCCCTTGTTGTCACTTCCGCAATAGAAACTAGAACGACAACCATATTGAGTTCGGAGTAAGAAGTAGCAGATGGGCTTCTGAAATTTAATTTTTATACAGATTGTTTAAAAAATCGACGAGTTGATAATTGAGACACTTGTGAAACACTTGGGAATCTTTACTGTGGAAATGTTTCGACAGGCAGCGACTTCTTCAGTCCAATACAAAGAAAGGCGTGGAAAATGAGTAGTAGTTTGAGGTAATCAGTCCCTCAAGCTGGAGTCGATGTGTTCAGTTCATCAATCTTGATTAAAGTACAACATAGGTGTGGAGAAGGGGCTCATATACTGCTGACATGTGAGGGAAAGCAGTTGGATGCGGCGTCACCAGTGGAAAAATCCACTAGTGGAAGTAGATCTGATCTGAATATGACTCCAGGCTGAGACTGATTACCTCAAACTCCTTCACATCTTCCACCATTCTTCTCTGTACTGGACTGAGGAAGCCACTGATTGCATAAGCGTCTCATTCATAATAAACTGACTTGTTTGTCATCCTAATGACACTGAAGTTAACTCACGACAATAGCAAAAACGTCATCATTACAAATTCTGCCTCATCACTGAAAATTCTTGACTCGCATAATGACTAACAATACACAAATAACCCACACATAGGAGAAAGAAACTTAGGCCGACGTTTCGGTCCGACTTGGACAATAAACTAGTCGTAAAAGCACAACTAGTTAATTGTCCAAGTTAGACCGAAACGTCTTCATAAAGTATATGGGTGTGAAGCATGGGTTGTTAATGTTGCACCATCGAGGAGGCTGAAGGCAGTGGATATGTTGTGTTTAATTTCTCTCTATGTGCGGGTTATTGTGTATTCCAGTCACGCTACTGTGCCTTTTTATTCGTTCTTAACTCTAATAACATGTCCATTAAAGAAACCAGATATATAAATAAATAAATAAATCAGAGAGATAAAATTATTGTTCAATTCTTATAGATTCCATCTCATCCTGAATAACTCCTGCTGGAATAAGTTGATAAATTAGCCCAGGAAAGTATCTTGAACGAAGAAGTTGTATTTCATTTTGGTATGTTTGTGCCTGGTGGCTAAAGCTCTAGCTTCACACACTGAGGGCCCAGGTTCGATTCCCGGCGGAGTGGAAACATTTCGACGTGTTACCTTACCTGGGTGTTAGTCGACTGGTGTGGGTCGCATCCTGGGGGACAAGATTAAGGACCCCAATGAAAATAAGACAGACAGTCCTCGATGACGCACTGACTTTCTTGGGTTATCCTAGGTGCTAACCCTCCGGGGTTAAAAATCCGAAGAAAATCTTATCTTAAATAATACTAGGAAGGAAGGAGAAAGAACCTGATGACGTTTCGGTGTGACGTAGACCATTGACTAGTGACACTAGCACAGGAAGGTGAGGGAGACAGTGTCTTGTTCCAGTCACAGTGTTGTGGTCTCTCGTTCCTTCAGGAGCGAAACAAAGAATGGTCTAAGTAAATGCCAACCGTGTGGTTATAATTATGGTCAATGTCTTGATTGATTTGCTTGATTGTCCACTTATTAAGCAATATACAGATAGTTTGATAATTTGTGACATGTCAGGATATTTTATTATTAAAAGTAAGATACCAAACTTATTAAATATATATAAATTTACTTGTTAAGAGATGAAATATGAATTTTAATATGTCCAGATGGACTTCTGTTGACATTTTTTTCTTTTGCCTAACTCCTAGCCTATTGTGTATTCATAGATTCTTGAGATACGGTGCACAAGATTTATATGGGGTGCACAGTAATCTAGCCACTACCGTCCACAGGATGGATATGGGGTTCACAGTAAACTAGCCACTATCGCCCACAGGATAGATATAAGGAGCATAATAAACTAACCACTATAAACAGGATAGCTACGAGGCGCATAATAAACTAGCCATTTCGGCGGTGACATCTAATTAGTAGAGAATTCTGGCAGATGTGATCCAGCACCTTATATTTATTTGCGTGTTACATTTGAATACTGTAGTCAAGTCCCCAGCGCATCTAAATCTATCTAAAAAGATGTAAGTTTAGTGATTTTTATGTATTGTTTTAAGAATTCATAAAGTAGTTAAATCTGTGCACTTTCTCAGTAGGTTTTCCGGCGTATTTAGGTCCGATCTGTAATATGAAGATCAGACCTTCGTCTTAAAGGTATCTCTATAACAGCCTCGTTTAGACCCACTGGTGTTACGGAATCTGATTGCACATGTGGACCTTGGTATACCACTGTGGTAGCAACCACTGAGACTGCCGCTACCACCACGGCAACAACAATCAACACCATCACCAACACCCCACCATCACTACCACCACCACAACAACAACAATCAACACCATCACCAACACCCCACCATCACTACCAGCACACGCCAAATAAACGCTTTACGAGGGCCATCCATATATCTCCTGTGAAGGGAAATGCGTCCCCCTCTATAGGTGACCTGATCGACCCTCTCCCCTCACTAGCAGGGCGAGTAATGTCCCCTCAGGGAGGAGGGGAGGAAAGAGGGAGGTTTTAGAGACGGGAATGATCACGAGTTAGGAGAGGGGAAAGGGAACGTTTGAGGGGTGTGAGGAGAAAGAATGATAAGATAGGAGCAGTGTGGTAGAGATGGATGATTGATGGTTGAAGGACGAGGAGGGAGAAGAGAGGTGTATGTTGGGAGAGGGAGGGAAGTTGAGAGTGATGAAGAGGAGCATGGAGGGAAGGAGGTAAAGTATGTTGAAGAGAAGGAAAGCAGGTAGGGTGTGTTGTAAGAGAGGCAGGTAGGGTGTGTTGTAAGAGAGGCAGGTAGTGTGTGTTGGGAGAGAGGCAGGTAGAGTGTGTTGGGAGAGAGGCAGGTAGAGTGTGTTGGGAGAGAGGCAGGTAGAGTGTGTTGGGAGAGAGGCAGGTAGAGTGTGTTGTAAGAGAGGCAGGTAGAGTGTGTTGGGAGAGAGGCAGGTAGAGTGTGTTGGAAGAGAGCCAGGTAGAGTGTGTTGGAAGAAAGGCAGGTAGTGTGTCTTCGAAGAGAGGCAGGTAGAGTGTGTTGTAAGAAAAAGAGATTTTATGTAAGGTGTATTAAAGAAAGCGAGGGAGGAAAGGAGGTAAATTTGTTGGAGAAATGAGAAGATAGGAATGGAGGTGATGTGTATAATGTGTAAATGGGACCCTGTAGAGAGAGAGAGAGAGAGAGAGAGAGAGAGAGAGAGAGAGAGAGAGAAGAGAATACTGAGATGTTTTCAACTTCCCGAGGTTCATTAAGGCAGCATGTCACCTGGTCTACCGCCATCCAAGGTTACTTTAATCCCTTAAAGAGGAATTAAAGTACACTCTCATTGTTCGAGAACTTAACTAACTAGTCTGAAGAACATAGAACAGTACAAAGCACTTAACACTTCCACTTAAGGAGTCATAGAAAAGTGGAAATATTTTCTCTGGGCCCATGGACTACTATAATTATATTTTGAAATACCACTTATAAAAAATAATTGTCCAAATATTCATGACATCATTAAGAATGACATCGCTTAGCTCTACATCATTCAACTAAACATCAATTTCTTGGGAACTGGGAGTTACCCCTTCACCCTCTAAAATCTAAATATATTGACAGGCGTGATAAAAATCATACATAAATAATATTAATCCGGCTCTGCCTTTAACAGTCCACACCAAAATATTATGCAAAAAAAATTATTTCAATAAGATCGTAGATAAGAAGTGTCACTTGTACCATTAAGGGGAGAAGCGACCTCATCCCCCACTTTTACGAGTCGGTGTTTACAAGAAAGCAATCACTGTTGATCAGGGGAAAGTTTATTTGGCTGCTGTCTGGGCATCCTTTACCTTGTCCGGGAGAGCATTATCTCCGAGGAGGAGGAGGAGGAGGCTGTGGAGTACACACAGAGGGAAGGACGAAGGTGACACTACCCTAGATGGTCAGCTTGTGTTTATTATCCCTTGGTGAGGGTGCGTGTGTTGAGAGGGATGGAGAGACAGAAAGTGAGTGGGAGGAAGTATATAGACTCAGCTAGAGAGCGAAACACACACTCATTGAAAGGTAAAAACAAATTACCGCAAATAAAACAAATATGTTGTAGAATGAGACACTTTAGCAACATTTAAGTTCCTTCAAGGAAACGTTTCGTCACTGTCTTTATCAAGCCACTTGCTGGCGAAACGTGTCCACGATAACTGTTACACACCTTTCTTATTTACTTATCGTTTTTTAAACTATTTATATAATAAAAATTATAGCCATTAGCACAGCAAATTAAACCATAACACCACATTCACGTGGATCATCTTTTGATTTGACAACTGTCCTATTGTTTATTTTGCAAATTTCTTTACGAGAATATGGTATAAAAAAGGGCAAAACAAAAAACTTTACACAAACTCCACAAACTTGAACAAATGACTTAATATAATGCTCCGGAATGGTCTCCAAGACCCTTTATAAGGGAATCAAAAAGCCCTATATAAGGTTTACAATAGGATTTGATCATCAAAAGCCTGTAAGGAAAAGAACCTGTCGAGTTTATAAAAGAATCTAGTAGCTTAATGCCCTCTAATGGGGCTGTAACCTTGGTATTTATTATGCTATAAACCAACGCTGGGCAACCACTGTGATCTCTGGCGTGGTTGGTATGGGAACTCATAAGGAAGAAAAGGGATAGGAAAAACTTGCGAGGAAAGAGGAAGAACAAAAAGGTTCGGATAATTAAACCCGGTAGGTTAGCAGCTCAGGATTACCCAGCAA
Source organism: Cherax destructor (assembly GCA_009830355.1). NCBI lineage: Eukaryota > Metazoa > Arthropoda > Malacostraca > Decapoda > Parastacidae > Cherax > Cherax destructor. The sequence continues at coordinate 194,618 of WNWK01002333.1, read as the reverse complement.
AGCCAATGAATGTGGTTTATTCCAGTGGGATTTTTGAATTATATTCCTCAGGATGACCCACGACAGTTGGTCAACACCAGGTGCCTTTTACTGCTAGGTGAAAAAGGCCAGCAGGTGTAAGGAGACGCAAACTCATTTCGCCCCTACTAGGATTGATCCCGAGTTCCTCGATTGTGAGCCAAATGCTGAGCTACGAAAGGGAATGAGAAGGCAAAGTAGAGAAGGAAGTAGATGGCATCCAGAATGAGAGAGGAGTAGAGAGTACTTGGGAAACGAAGACAGTAGAAGACTTTACAGTCGACACTGAGGCTATCAGCAGTGGACTAACAACACTCCGGCTCCCTCCCTGTCTTTCTAGATACATAAGACAAGGATTGTATAGCAGAAGGCTCTCCTCCCTCCTTATCTTTCACCTCCTCCGCCACACCATCGGCAAGAAACACTGGTGAAAAATAAATCGTGTCTTAGAAAACGGACATGGACATTTAATAATATAGGAAGAATTTGGTACCAATGTTGATTTATTGGTGAGGAGGCGAGACGTGTCTGACACTGGTCTTAATAATGTAGATGACCCGTAAGACTCTACTGCTACATTACTACTACTGGTGGTGGTGCTGTTACTACTTTTACTAATACAACTACAACTGCTACTGCTACTGCTGCTACTATTATTATTACTGCTATTATTACTACTACAACTACTATTATTACTACTACAACTACTTATTACTAATACAACTATTATTACTACTACAACTACTATTATTACTACTACAACTATTATTACTACTACAACTACTATTATTACTACTACAACTACTATTATTACTACTACAACTACTATTATTACTACTGCAACTACTATTACTACTACAACTACTATTATTACTACTACAACTACTACTACAACTATTATTACTACTACAACTACTATTATTACTACTACAACTACTTATTACTACTACAACTATTATTACTACTACTACAACTATTATTACTACTACAACTACTATTATTACTACTACAACTACTATTATTACTACTACAACTACTATTATTACTACAACTACTATTACTACTACTACAACTACTATTACTACTACAACTACTATTATTACTACTACAACTACTATTATTACTACTGCAACTACTATTACTACTACAACTACTATTATTACTACTACAACTACTACTACAACTATTATTACTACTACAATTACTACTATTATGACTATTACAACTACTACTACAACTATTATTACTACTACAACTACTATTATTACTACAACTACTATTATTACTACTCAACTACTATTATTGCTACTACTACTATTATGCTACAAACTATTTATTACTACTCTACTACTTATTACTACTACAATATTATTACTACTACAACTACTTTTTACTGCTACAAGCTATTATTGTTCTACTGCAACTACAATTATTACTGCTACAACTACTATTATTACTACTACAAGCTACTATTATTACTACTACAACTATTATTGCTACTACAACTACTATTATTACTGCAACTACTATTACTACTACACTACTATTATTACTACTACACTACTATTATTACTACTCACTACATTAGTTGCTACTACAACTACTATTACTACTACAGCTACTATTGCTGCTAACTACTATTATTACTACTACAACTATTATTACTACTACAACTACTATTATTACTACTGCAACTACTATTACTACTACAACTACTATTATTACTACTACAACTACTACTACAACTATTATTACTACTACAACTACTATTATTACTACTGCAACTACTATTACTACTACAACTACTATTATTACTACTACAACTACTATTATTACTACTGCAACTACTATTACTACTACCAACTACTATTATCTACTACAACTACTATTTGCTACTGCAACTGCTATTCTACTCAACTACTATTATGCTACTACAACTACTATTATTACTACTAGCTACTTATTACTACTACACTATATGTACTACTAACTATTATTCTACTGCAACTACTATTATTACTACTGCAAGCTACTATTTACTACTGCAACTATTATTACTACTGCAACTACTATTATTCACTATCTACTATATTACTACTA
>WNWK01002333.1:90000-187500 GCA_009830355.1 Cherax destructor | reverse complement strand
TCAGTGTAGTGTGAAAATATATATAATGTCGTGCCGAATAGGTAAAATTGGTCAATTATGTTAATGTAAAAAATTAATAATTTTGTACCAAAAGAACCTTAGAAAACTTACCTAACCATATTATAACAAGCGCAATTTAATTTAGCCTAATCCAGCTAAATAAATTTTAGATAAGTTTACAATAATTTTATAATACAAACAGTGAAATATATTTTATCGTTAGGTTCAGAATGATTTTTGCGAAATTATTACATACACAAATTTTCGCTTGTCTTATTCGGCAAGAAGAGCGTTGCTATTTAAGCCAAAATCGGAAGTTTAGGGAAGTCAAAAGGCTCAGCCAAAGGCAAATACTAACTACTTGTATGCAAATTCTTGAGAGGCTATGCAAATTAAGTGATTCTATATTGCATAAATTGTATCATAGCTAATTTAGGTTGTTAATGTAGTTTCGTGCAGAATGAAAGATATTTATGGTGAAAATCTGCATAAAGTCCTGTTGACAGTTGTCTAGGAAGAACTGCGACTCTTATAGTCATGAACTGAGATTCAAGGGAATATGATCGATATATCTCAAGGGTTTACCCCACAAACGGTTGGGTTTAGTCCTGACTCTTTCTCTACTACTACAGTTCTTCCTCTCACCGGCTATTTTCGTCTGTCCCCACTTCCCCCTCGCCCCTAGTGGATCCTTACCTGTGAGTCCTTGAATGAAAGGGAATGTACGCTGAGAAATTTGTGCCTCGTAGTGTATATACATCAAGATGTGTTTATATCGTAGTGTATATAAGACGAGAGGCATGTATGTCTCACTGCATCTACACCGAAGGGTTGGTATCTCAGCGTATATACATCGAGAGGTGTGTATATGCAATGAGAGGCTTGTATCTCTGTATATATATTAATGATCCTCGTTTAGGTGATAGGCTTTGTAACTTAAACAATAGTTTCATTATAATTGTATACATTATTATTAATATTATTTCGCCTACTGTGTTGGCGAAACGTTTTGGAAACAGAGTCTGAAATGTGTTTATTCATTATCCAATAGAGATATTAATCTTCATTAATTCTACCTTAACTTCTACATCAGAGAAAAGAAATCACCATAATTTATCTCAGCAGGTCACACGTTAAAAAAATATTTAAGAAATTTTAAGATAGTCATTAAGAAATGCAGAGAGCAAAAATACGATATTTCTGCAATAATGTGAACAGTATGTTTATATGTGATGCAAGGAAGAGAAAGGCAGGCCAGGAACCAGTAGGCTACGTGGGCTCACAATGGAAGAACACTGGTTCGATTCCGAGTGACTTGTGGCGGATGGGCAAGCCTCTCTCTCTCTTGTGCCCCTGTTCACCTAGCTGGTTCCCGGAGCTCGATTGCTAGTGCACTCACCTTACACAATGAAGCCAGTGGTTCGATTAAGAGGTGTCACCTCTTCCACGAACCCGCCTAAGATGGGGAAGGTGCCAGAGCAAAAGCCAGAGCTTGCTACCACCGGCAGCTCACAAGACTGCCATTCCCACGAGCCCCCACTGGGGCGGGGAAGATGGCAGACCAGAGGCCTAGCTTCTCCCTACGAGCCCCGTGAGGGCGGGGAATGGGGCTAGGCCTGGGGACAGTTGGTCCCGAAGATGAGGTGATACTTGTACCTCCTCCCATGGGAGACATTGCTCTCAAGACACTCCCAAGAAAGGGAACCAATGTCGGGTTACCATCTGGAAAAGACCCGGGCCGGGAGAGTACCGGCGAATCAAGAACAACAACAACAACATGGTTCGATTCCCGGTATGGGTGGAAACACTGGGACGTGTTTCATTAAGATACCTGCTGTCCATGTTCACCTAACAGTAAAATAGGTACCTGGGTGTTCCTAAATGCCCGAAATGCTCTGCATGTCATTGACGTCAGCTAGGCGGCCTGTATACCTTGTACATGTACTTGTAGAAATAAGATTATTATTATTAACGGATACAAAAAAACAGGAGAATGAAGGAGCTCTGTACTAGGTGGTGTGCTGACCCATGACTCAGGTCTGACTCACACCCACCTTCACTCACGCCACCTGGAACATTGTTCAACTCGTCTATGACTATTTCTAAACTAGTGCTGCCTTGTATCCTTTCTAAATCTAAAGTTCTCCAAATTGAATTCATTGCTGCGAGTCTTGTCTTAGTTATTTACAAGTCTATATCTGTCTCGTTAATGATTTCCCAGATACCTGGGAGGTTGTGGATAGCTGTTCTGAACTAGTCAATCAGGTATCTCGTTTCTTCAACCGTGTCCCTTCAATTTTGTTCTTCCCCTGTTTTACTTTCAACCGTGTTTCTTCAACCGTGTTCCTTTAATGGTGATCTTTGAACCGTGTTTCTTCATCCGTATTCCTTCAACCGTGTCCCTTCAACCGGATCTCTCTCTTTCTCTCTCTCTCTCTCGCTCTCTCTCGCTCTCTCTCGCTCTCTCTCCTCTCTCTCTCTCTCGCTCTCTCTCCTCTCTCTCTCTCTCTCTCTCTCTCTCTCTCTCTCTCTCTCTCTCTCTCTCTCTCTCTCTCTCTCTCTCTCTCTCTCTCGCTCTCTCTCTCTCTCTCTCTCTCTCTCTCTCTCTCTCTCTCTCGCTCTCTCTCTCTCTCTCTCTCTCTCTCTCTCTCTCTCTCTCTCTCGCTCTCTCTCTTGGAAAGTGAGGCTCTAACACACATCGTGACGAAGATAAAAGAAAAATGAGTTAGCTCTCTTACTTCCCCCCGCTATTTTTTTTTTTCCATCTTTCTTCTCGTTTTATTTTGATGGTTTGATAAGGTGTAAAGATTTCGAAAATTTATTCTGAACAAACTTATGTGGGCAATAAATTCCACTAAATTTTACAGCTAAATTTCCTTTATTAGAAATATGTTTTATTGATTTCATAAGTTGCATACACACACACACACACACACACACACACACACACACACACACACACACATACACATACACACACACACACACAGAATGGAATCAGAGATGTTGTGAAGGCAACACTCGCCTGGCATCCACGTGAAGAGGCTGCCAAAACTGCTCCAGATAACGATGGAATTCGGGAAAACGCGGTTCGAACCCCGTTCGACTTTTAAGGCGAATTTTATTGGAGTATTGAAAAAAAAATGAAAACGGGAGGGAGAGAGAGAGAGAGAGAGAGAGAGAGAGAGAGAGAGACGGGGTAGCAGAAACCTCACGAAATTGGATTAACGAAAGGACTAGGGGAAACATAGTAACAGCATACAAAATACTCAGAGGAATCGATAGGGCAGACAGTTTTTGATGCTGGAAACAGATTACACTGGGGTACACTTCAAAGTTGAAGGATGTCAGGAAGTATTTCTTCAGCCTCAGGGTGGCCAGGAAGTGGAATGACGTAGATAAATTAATGGTAGGGGAAAGATTCATACACAGATTAAAAATAAGGTACGACAGGGTGTACGAGGGTAGGAGTGAAACCTGCATGCATAAAGTTGAGAGGCGGTATTTGTTCAGACATATGGTTGTCAGGAAGTGGAACAATCTGGATAGTGATGAAGTGCAGGTAGAATCCATACATAGCTTTAAGTAGAGGTACGATAAGACTCTTGGAGCAGGGTGAGAGTGGCCCTAGTAACGGCTAGCGAAGAGGTGGGGCCAGGAGCTATGACTCGACCCTTGCAACCATATATAGGTGAGTGTACACAATGTTATCACTGAAGTATGACACTTGACCAACTTAACTAAGTATAAATATTGGTAACTTAACTAAGTGAATTAATTCCTTGTCAGGTTCTGACCTTAACTTGTCTAATACCTCCAATAAACTTAAAACGGAAATACCAATAAAAATATCAGACCAGAAATCGAGTTTGTACACAAATACCAAAAAAATGACTAATTTATATTAGTTAATATTTTTAAGTCATGAGATATCGCTAATCCCACAGCAATTATAAATTACCTAGAAAATCATAGGCAGTCAGGACTGATCAGAGAAAGACAATTTTTTAATTAAAGATTATGTAAGATTCGTCAGGAAACAGGACAAGTGTTTCTTGACGAGTCTAGGTCAATAATAATAGGCAGGTATAAGGTGTGTCAGGAAACAGGACAAGTGTTTCTGACGGGTCTAGATCAATAATAATAGGCAGGTATAAGGTGTGTCAGGAAACAGGACAAGTGTTTCTTGACGGGTCTAGGTCAATAATAATAGGCAGGTATAAGGTGTGTCAGGAAACAGACAAGTGTTTCCTGACGGGTCTAGATCAATAATAATAGGCAGGTATAAGGTGTGTCAGGAAACAGGACAAGTGTTTCCTGACGCGGGTCTAAGTCATATGATGACTCACAGCTGGAGATTTTGGTCATCTGACAGAGGCCTTCCGCTGGCTTACCCCTCCACCTCTTTAAAAGTTGTGGTCATGATTATACCCATTTCACTCTCCATTAATGATTAATAACACTTGTTAACACTCGTTTTCTGCCCATAGTTGTTACGCTGATATTAGAGTAAGTTTGTGTTGCTGATTCCCGAATATATCACCGGTTTTGCTTAATTGGCTCTAGTTTTTTGAGAAATTTGGTATCCCATTATAAAACATAAAAGATGTTAAAAAATATATTGATCAGGCGTGGCTAACTTACAGATCACACCGAAATTATTTTTTAGACCATACAAGCCAGCAAGAGGTTTACCATCTTCAGATCAACACAAATAGACATCTTGTGCTCATGATGGCATAGCTTCTGCAAGAAGCTATGCCATCATGCCATTGTGTAATTACACATCATGTCATTGTGTAATAAGACGCATCTCAAGCTTCTAATGGAGCTGTCTATAAACAGACGCCAATCCTGGTCGATATTCAAGTCCAATTCGAAGAAGAAATTTAGGGATGTTACCTCAGTATACAAGTTCTTCATCTTGGCTGAAGTAAGGAAGGAGATCAACCTCTATTGTCCGATAAGCTGTTATTTAAACTTCTTGTTGTAAACAGTTATTTTCTTTTAGTCTGGATGCTAAAAGTTCAGATGCTTGCAGTGACAGACTGAGGCCACTTATCAGATCACTGAGTTGTTCTTTGTAGAACTGCTGAGGTGTTGAAATACTTCATATTCACTTCCACTGTTATCACCTGTGTTACATCCTAAACCCTGAGTTTCTTCAACATCTGACAAGGGAAGGTCAGGAAGTATTGTAAACACTGGTATGGTAACGTCATCACTGTGGCACAGGTCTCCTTGTTGACTCCAAATCAGGATATTCCCACTTGACTTTCCTGTATCGATTGAAACCTTTCACATTCACCATACAGAAATAATCATCGGGGTGGGTTTTCGGTTCTCTCCACACCATAGACACACCCAAGTTTAACCTTTTCCTTTGCCTATTTTTCCACTGCCGTAAGCATTCTACACAGGTGGGTAGGAATAATGTTGGTCAGGAAACAGGACAAGTGTTTCCTGATGCGGGTCTTAGTCATATAATGACCCACAGCTGGAGCTTTTGGTCATCTGACCGAGGCCTTCCACTGGTTTACTGGTCTACCTCTTTAAAAATCATTGTAATGATTATAACCATATTTTTCTACACAGGTTTTGCTAAACCATATGGGGAACCAAAGATTTGTCTTGGTCTCCAAGCGCCACTTCAAAATAAGCTTAGTGAACAAAATCTGTGATGTTTTTTCTTTGTTTTGCCGAGAGTATTCGCCACAAATGTAGCAAAAACGCATTGAGAAAAAACAACAAATGTTACTCTGGAAAAAATAACGCAATAAAGGTTACAGTATTGTCAGGTGGTCGTTGTTGATACAACTCCCTTCCTTAAATAATTTAAAAATAAAGTTCTAATCTTTATCAAGAATGTAAATACAAATTGTCACTATATATACACGTGTTATGGATAGGTTCCCTGTTATATGAGAGTAGGTATGCAATATCTCACAAACTAAAGCCAATCTGAAAAACCTATTGCCATTTTTAAATTAAACAACCTTAAAATACTTTCAAACACCTTCGGCAACTACTTTTTTCTTTGTTGTTGACCAGCGTAATAATTGTTGTTTTTGATTCGCCGGTACTCTCCCGGCCCGGGTCTTTTCCAGATAGTGACCCGGCCTTGAATCCCTGTCTTGGGAGTGTCTGAGACCTGTCTCCGATGGGAGGAAGTACAAGTACCCCCTCATCGTCTGGACCAACTGTCCCCAGGCCTAGCCACGTTGCCCGCCCTCACGGGGCTCGTAGGGAGAAGCTAGGCCCCTTGTCTGCCATTTTCCACGCCCCAGGAGACTGACGGGAAGGACAGTCTTTCGAGCTGCAGATGGTAGCAAGCTCTAGCTGTGGTACCTACCCTGCCCTAGAAGGGCTGGGCATGGTGATCCTCCACCTCTCCATGTGGCATCACAGCTAATAATTAAGAATAATTTTCAGATTACACAACGATTAAAAAATTATAAAAATATTCAAATTTCAAAATAAAACTTTTTTTATTTAAAATAATTTTAAATGTTACATTTATTGTAAACTTTAAAAAAAATGCTTTTGAAATATTAAGGGTGGTTTTACCCTGTAGAGATACCAGGATTTCCGACCATCCTGCCTCAGCCTCGCAGGTGAACACAAGAAATTGTGTATTTGTTACTGCAGTTGTTTCTCCCTTGAATTATTGCGACAAAAACAAGAGGATTGGGGAGGGGGAGGAGGTAGGGGGAGGAGGTAGGGGGATTGACGGAGGGGTGAGAGACCTTAATAGTTGCTTGAACTTTACTGAACAGCGGTGTGATGATCCTTGGTGAACACCGGTGTGACGAACCTTGGTGAACACCGGCGTGTGAACATGTGAACACTAGCGTGTGAACATTGCTGAACAAATGTGATGAACATTGCTTAAGTGTGATGAACCTTGCTGAACAGCAATGTGATGAACCTTGGTGAACACCGGTGTGACGAACCTTGGTGAACACCGGCGTGATTAACCTTGGTGAACACCGGCGTGATGAACCTTGGTGAACACCAGCATGATGAACCTTGGTGAACACCGGCGTGATGAACCTTGGTGAACACCGGCGTGATGAACCTTGGTGAACACCAGCATGATGAACCTTGGTGAACACCAGCATGATGAACCTTGGTGAACACCGACGTGATGAACCTTGGTGAACACCGGTGTGATGAACCTTGGTGAACACCAGCATGATGAACCTTGGTGAACACCGGTGTGACGAACCTTGGTGAACACCGGTGTGATGAACCTTGGTGAACACCAGCATTATGAACCTTGGTGAACACCAGCATGATGAACCTTGGTAAACACCGGTGTGATGAACCTTGGTGAACACCGGCGTGATGAACCTTGGTGAACACCAGCATGATGAACCTTGGTGAACACCGGTGTGATGAACCTTGGTGAACACCAGCATGATGAACCTTGGTGAACACCACGTGATGAACCTTGGTGAACACCGGTGTGATGAACCTTGGTGAACACCAGCATGATGAACCTTGGTAAACACCGGTGTGATGAACCTTGGTGAACACCGGCGTGATGAACCTTGGTGAACACCGGCGTGATGAACCTTAATGAACACCGGCGTGATGAACCTTGGTGAACACCAGCATGATGAACCTTGGTAAACACCGGTGTGATGAACCTTGGTGAACACCGGCGTGATGAACCTTGGTGAACACCGGTGTGATGAACCTTGGTGAACACCGGTATGATGAACCTTGGTGAACACCGGTATGATGAACCTTGGTGAACACCAGCATGATGAACCTTGGTAAACACCGGTGTGATGAACCTTGGTGAACACCGGCGTGATAACCTTGGTGAACACCGCCGTGATGAACCTTGGTGAACACCAGGTGAACACCAGCATGATGAACCTTGGTAAACACCGGTGTGATGAACCTTGGTGAACACCGGCGTGATGAACCTTGGTGAACACCGACGTGATGAACCTTGGTGAACACCGGCGTGAGGAACCTTGGTGAACACCAGCATGATGAACCTTGTTGAACACCGACGTGATGAACTTTGGTGAACACCAGTGAAGAAAGAATTATTACAGAACACGAAAAAATTACGTTTATAATTACCAGTTTGATGTTATTTATTCATAATTAATTTCTAATTACTGTATTTTCTGGCATATAAGGCGCACTTTTTTCCCAGCAAAAAGTCAAAGAAAACAAGCCTGCGCCTTATATGATCAAGGTCAGGGTCAATGGTAAGCTTTGGGTTATACTTTAGCAGTTGTTTATTAACGTTACAATACAACTAACTGCTTGTATGTCTCATGCTCGTGCGCCTTATATGTCGTAAAATACGGTAACTATTTGCAATTAATTTTAATGTAATTAACTATACTGTAATTAACTATAATGTAGTTCTATATTTGTTATTTGTCTGCCGGTTATATTGCAGTTCTTGAAAATAGTTTTACATTGTTTTAAAATCGATGAACTCTCCTCACGTCAAAATTCAAAAGAAAATTTAAAAAAAGAAGAACTGAACCATTTGGTATAAATGAAAGAATAGGCAAGAAAGGACGAAAATAGATAGAAAAAGAGAGAATAACTAGAAAAAAATGGATATCAACAACTCATAACGTTTGAAAAATGTAAAGAAAATGAGAGGTATTAAATGAAATATGCAAGAAAAGGACGATAATGGACAAAAAAAAAAAGAGAAAATGGGTATCATTGTGTTAGGAAAATGTAAATACGATAGAGGCATTAGAGGGAATAAGGATAGGCCGGTTGATTCCTTTTGACAGGTTTGTCGTTAAGCGAGGATGTGTGTCCGGTATTGCCGGTTGATTCCTTTTGACAGGTTTGTCGTTAAGCGAGGATGTGTGTCCGGTATTGCCGGTTGATTCCTTTTGACAGGTTTGTCGTTAAGCGAGGATGTGTGTCCGGTATTGCCGGTTGATTCCTTTTGACAGGTTTGTCGTTAAGCGAGGATGTGTGTCTGGTATGGCCGGTTTATGCCTTTTGACAGGTTTGTCGTTAAGCGAGGATGTGTGTCCGGTATTGCCGGTTGATTCCTTTTGACAGGTTTGTCGTTAAGCGAGGATGTGTGTCTGGTATGGCCGGTTTATGCCTTTTGACAGGTTTGTCGTTAAGCGAGGATGTGTGTCCGGTATGGCCGGTTGATTCCTTTTGACAGGTTTGTCGTTAAGCGAGGATGTGTGTCCGGTATGGCCAGTTGATTCCTTTTTATATGTTTGTGGTTAAGCGAGGATGTGTGTCCAGTATGACCGGTTGATTCATTTTGATAGGTTTGTCGTTAAGCGAGGATGTGTCCGGTGTGAGGAAAAAGACTAGAGAGGGAGGGAGAGAGAAAGAGAGAGAGAGGGAGAGAACTCGTACCCTGCCATTGTCTGCTTCCTTGCGGGTTAAGATTAATTCACGAGGAATTTGTAGTTGGAAGTGGAGAGTAAAAGAAACAGGAGGAGTAATAGAGAGTGGAGAGGAGTAGAAAGAAGAGAATAGGAGTAAAAAGAGGATGATGACTAGCAATAAAGGAAGAAGAGGTGGTGGTGGTTTGGGCACGAAATGTACTGGGAGTAAGAAGAGGACAAAGAGGAGGAGAAGAAAGAAGACACATGATTTACGGTAAGAGAGGAGGCAGGAGGGAAAGTGGAAGACCAGAAAATATATAGAAAACAAAGAGAAAAGGAAATTCAGAAGTAAGAAAAAGGCTGAAAGTGAGGAAAAAGGAATAATGAAACGGGAGTAAACACGGAGGTGGAAATATTAAAGAAATATCAGAGAGAGAGAGAGTGCGATATATATAGATTGAGAGATAATACAAAGAATATGTGGACGTGGGGTCATAGGCGAAGCAGACAGAAATGAACAGATAAACGTATACAAAAAGACACAGAAACAGACATACAGACACAAAAACACACCCAGATACACAGACTAACATAGACATACATTAACACCAACCACGAAGAGAGAGAGAGAGAGAGAGAGAGAGAGAGAAAGAACACAACACGGCAAGTTCCAAGAAAAAGCATATTGAAAAGCGATTAAAACTCCGTGATAACGACCCTATAAATTCCCGGAGTTAATTGCCTGGTTGATACCCCCAAGGAGGTGTAACAAGCAGTTAGGGTGATGGACTGGGCACTTGTATTGTTTGGTTAGTGATGCCCTTAACTTACCCATGCTGACGCCAGGCTACACTACTAACACATTTCTTGTTTTTTTCCTTATATACGAAGTGGTTCTGTTGTTAAGGTGCGTATGTATTTACTCACCTATATGTGGTTGCAGGGGTTGATTCATAGCTCCTGGCCCCGCCTCTTCACTGGTCGCTACTACGTCCTTGGCTCCCTGCTCCAATAGCCTTATCGTACATCTTCTTAAAGCTATGTATGGATCCTGCCTCCACTACGTCACACTCCAGATTATTCCACTTCCTGTCAACTCTATGACTGAAGGAAAACTTCTTAACATCCCTGTGACTAATCTGAGTCTTCAACTTCCGGTTGTGACTCCACAATTTTCTCTACCAAGTTTGGAGGATGACAAGGAGCATTGTCCATTATCAGGAGGAACTTAAGTGGCAAATTATTGTCCAATAGATATTTCTTCACACTGGGGCCAAACACGCCATTGAACTAATCTAAGAAAATGTCCTTTGTGACCCTTAGTACTGTCCCATCTCTGAAACATTCCCTCCCTATCCAACTTGTAAATTCATCTCAGTATTTTGTAAGTCGTTATCATGTCCTCCATTGTTGTCAGGTCGATTTCCCTTAAACTCTCCTCGTAAGACATACCTACGAGGTATGGATTTCATACTGGTGCTGCATACTCCAATATGGACCTGATGTACACGGTGTACAGAGTCTTGAACGATTCCTTGCTAAGGTGTCGAAATGGTGTTCTTATGTTTGCTAGGCGCCCGTATGCTGCAGCAGTTATTTGGTTGATGTGCGCCTCAGGAGATGTACTCGGTTTTATACTCACCCCAAGATCCCTTTGCCTTGAGTGAGGTTTGCAGTCTTTGTCCCCCTAGCCTGTACTCTGTATGCGGTCTTCTTTGACCTTCCCCAATCTTCATGACTTCGTACTTAGTGGGGTTAAACTCCAGGAGTCAGTTATTGGACCAGGCTTGCAGCCTGTCCAGATCCCTTTGTAGTTCTACCTGATCCTGTTCACTTGAATTCTCCGAATTAGCTTTACGTCTGCAAACACTGACATCTTTGAATCTGTTCCTTCTGTCATATCATTCACATATACCAGAAACAGCACTGGCCCTAGGACTGACCCTTGTGGAACCCCACTCGTCACAGTCGCCCACTCTGACACCTCGTCACGTACCATCACTCGTTGTTTCCTTCCTGTGAGGTATTCTCTGATTCATTGCAGTGTCATTCCTGTCTGCTCCTCTAGCTTTTGCACTAATCTCTTGTGTGAAACTGTGTCGAAGGCCTTCTTACAGTCCAAGAAAATGCAGTCCTCCCAACCCTCTCTTTCTTGCCTTACTTTCTAAACAAATCATGTTCTATAACTAGGGGAATCTCCTAGCTTTGCTATCGCCCAGGATAAATACACCGAGAGGTGTATGTCTATCAACATATACATTCTGAGAATTTTATTTTAATCCCCATTTTAATCATTAAGGTATTCTTGACTGGTGGTAAACAGGCTATGTACACAGCCTTAATGACCCTCGTGTTGTCAATAGGCTTTAGACCCAATTAACCAACTAAACGTCCACCATCTTGGACTAAGAACATAAGAAAGGAGGAACACTGCAGCAGGCCTGTTGGCCCATACTAGGCAGGTCCTTCACAATCCGTCCCACTAGTGTTGACTTTTTGGTATGCTTCTCTACTGAGTGTCAACAAACTTCTACTTATCTTTTAGTGAAGGAGAACGTATATGGTGATGTACCTGCAGTTTGGTGTGAGGTAAACACGATTTTATTCTCAAGTTGAGTGCTTTCTGTCTGTATTTTAAAAAGGCACCTGTTTGCGATGTTGAATTTAGGTGGCATTATACTACCCCAGTCTTTATCAGTCCTATGATACCACCCACCAGTCTTTATCAGTACTTTGATACTTTTCATTCAACCTATGTCTGGCTTCAGACAAAACTATGTTAGTCATGTCTTAAGGAATGTACTGTACGTTAGTCACGTCTTAAGGAATGCACCGTATGTGTAATCATGTCTTAACGTATGTTGTGTATTTAGAAATGAACTGGATTCTCTCGTTATCTGCCTGTCAAATTTGGATCTATGTACATTTTGGAGTGGAACAAGCGTATTACACAACTTGGCTGGGTAGATGAAAGCTTAACTATGCTGGTGCCAAAACCACACCACTGCCAGGTTAAGGGGAAAGAGTGCCAGTGAATATTGGTAATAGAAAGAGACCTTGAGCTCAGAGACCCTTAGAGCTCAAGGAGAAGCTCTACTTCAAGTGACTGTATTACCCGAGAGCAGTTCCAGCAACACTGGTGCATTAGTGATGGTAGTTGTTCATGGTTGGTGGAGGTAGCAGTCAGTGTTCATGGTTGGTGGAGGTAGCAGTCAGTGTTCATGGATGGTTAAGGTAGCAGTCAGTGTTCATGGTTGGTGGAGGTAGCAGTCAGTGTTCATGGATGGTTAAGGTAGCAGTCAGTGTTCATGGTTGCTGGAGGTAGCAGTCAGTGTTCATAGTTGGTGGAGGTAGCAGTCAGTGTTCATGGTTGGTGAAGGTAGCAGTCAGTGTTCATGGTTGGTGGAGGTAGCAGTCAGTGTTCATGGTTGGTGGAGGTAGCAGTCAGTGTTCATGGATGGTTAAGGTAGCAGTCAGTGTTCATGGTTGGTGGAGGTAGCAGTCAGTGTTCATGGTTGGTGGAGGTAGCAGTCAGCGTTCATGGTTGGTGGAGGTAGCAGTCAGTGTTCATGGTTGGTGGAGGTAGCAGTCAGTGTTCATGGTTGGTGGAGGTAGCAGTCAGTGTTCATGGTTGGTGGAGGTAGCAGTCAGCGTTCATGGATGGTTAAGGTAGCAGTCAGCGTTCATGGTTGGTGGAGGTAGCAGTCAGTGTTCATAGTTGGTGGAGGTAGCAGTCAGTGTTCATGGTTGGTGAAGGTAGCAGTCAGTGTTCATGGTTGGTGGAGGTAGCAGTCAGTGTTCATGGTTGGTGGAGGTAGCAGTCAGTGTTCATGGATGGTTAAGGTAGCAGTCAGTGTTCATGGTTGGTGGAGGTAGCAGTCAGTGTTCATGGTTGGTGGAGGTAGCAGTCAGTGTTCATGGTTGGTGGAGGTAGCAGTCAGTGTTCATGGTTGGTGGAAGGTAGCAGTCAGTGTTCATGGTTGGTGAGGTAGCAGTCAGTGTTCATGGTTGGTTAAGGTAGCAGTCAGTGTTCATGGTTGGTGGAGGTAGCAGTCAGTGTTCATGGTTGGTGGAGGTAGCAGTCAGTGTTCATGGTTGGTGGAGGTAGCAGTCAGTGTTCATGGTTGGTGGAGGTAGCAGTCAGTGTTCATGGTTGGTGGAGGTAGCAGTCAGTGTTCGTGGTTAGTGAAGGTAGCAGTCAGTGTTCATGGTTGGTGGAGGTAGCAGTCAGTGTTCATGGTTGGTGGAGGTAGCAGTCAGTGTTCATGGTTGGTGAAGGTAGCAGTCAGTGTTCATGGTTGGTGAAGGTAGCAGTCAGTGTTCATGGTTGGTGGAGGTAGTAGTCAGTGTTCATGGTTGGTGAAAGGTAGCAGTCAGTGTTCATGGTTGGTGGAGGTAGCAGTCAATGTTCATGGTTGGTGAGGTAGCAGTCAGTGTTCATGGTTGGTGAAGGTAGCAGTCAGTGTTCATGGTTGGTGGAGGTAGCAGTCAGTGTTCATGGTTGGTGGAGGTAGCAGTGTTCATGGTTGGTGGAGGTAGCAGTCAGTGTTCGTGGTTAGTGAAGGTGCAGTCAGTGTTCATGGTTGGTGGAGGTAGCAGTCAGTGTTCATGGTTGGTGGAGGCAGTCAGTGTTCATGGTTGGGGAGGAGCAGCAGTGTTCATGGTTGAGTGAGGAGCAGTCAGTGTCATGGTTGGTGGAGGTAACAGTCAGTGTCATGGTTGGTGAAGGTAGCAGTCAGTGGTTCACCTGGTGGAAGGTAGCAGTCAATGTTCTGGTTGGTGAAGTAGCAGTCAGTGTTCATGGTTGGTGGAGGTAGCAGTCAATGTTCATGGTTGGTGAAGGTAGCAGTCAGGTTCATGGTTGGTGAAGGTGCAGTCAGTGTTCATGGTTGGTGGAGGTAGCAGTCAGTGTTCAGCTTGGGTTTAAACAGCAGTCAGTGTTCATGGTTAGTGAAGGTAGCGTCAGTGTTCATGGTTGGTGGAGGTAGCAGTCAGTGTTCATGGTTGGTGGAGGTAGCAGTGTTCATGGTTGGTGGAGGTAGCAGTGTTCATGGTTGGTGGAGGTATTAGTCAGCGTTTATAGTTGCTGGAGGCAGTCTTCAGTGTCCATGGCCCTGGAGAGAGAGAGAGAGAGAGAGAGAGAGAGAGAGACAGAACACTGAGACAGAAAGAGAGAGAGAGACAGAAAGAGAAAGAAAGAAATACCGAGTATGAAGCCGAATTGAAACGTCACATTTGGATTCAACCCTAAACATGGGTTCTCCACTAATTAACTTCTTGCGAGTAATAAATGCAGAGGGAAGGGGGGGGGGCGAGGCAATTTCCAAAGGAAAAGTACTGTGTTATAACTTCGAGGACATGCAACTGGAGGAGTGTCAATGTCAATTAACCAATCAATTCACCCTCCCAGTTACTAGCCAGACCCAAATCTGATTATCCTGTTACTGTGACACAAAATACGGTCTCTCTGGAATGTTTTTTTTTTTTTTTTTGAGACGTTTCATCCACCAGGGACTATCGGTTGTCACTGGTGGGCGAAACGTCTTCTCTTTAAAATGCCACAAACCACTTACTGTGTCTCATTAATACTTATAATTAACGTGTGTAAACAAAAGACTTGCCATCATTTAAGTGCACTTTTATATCTAAGTGCATCTGAAAAGGACTAAAGTGCGTTCTGATTGTGTTCCATTGCACTCTAATTCACTTTATATATAATTTGTTAGATTTATCTGAGTTTACATACAGATCAATAGTAAAAAATACTGAAACGATGGAAAATAGACACAAATGTGAAGTTAAATGCGATCATTTATTAAGTTTCGCCCACATAGTGGGCCCGTTGTGTGGCCGAAACGTTGCCAATAAAGAATCGCATTATACAGCATTTGCGTTTATATAGTATTACAAATGCGAGAATTGACTACCTAAATGGTGTTTTGTCGGTACTCAGTTTTAAATGTGTTTTAAGACACTTAAATAGGATTTAAGTGTTTTAAGACACTTAAATAGGATTTAAGTGTTTTAAGACACTTAAATGGATTTAAGTGGTTTAAGCATTAAATAGTTTTAAGTGTTTTAAGACACTTAAATAGGATTTAAGTGTTTTAAGACACTTAAATAGGATTTAAGTGTTTTAAGACACTTAAATAGGATTTAAGTGTTTTAAGACACTTAAATAGGATTTAAGTGTTTTAAGACACTTAAATAGGATTTAAGTGTTTTAAGACACTTAAATAGGATTTTAAGAAAAATAGTGTTTTAAGACACTTAAATAGGATTTAAGTGGTTTAAGACACTTAAATAGGATTTAAGTGGTTTAAGACACTTAAATAGGATTTAAGTGTTTTAAGACACTTAAATAGGATTTAAGTGTTTAAAAACACTTAAATAGGATTTAAGTGTTTTTTGCGCATTTGTGTGTTTTTTTAAGCTTATTTAAATAAACGTGCTTGTATATGCGTTTTTCATGTGGTATTTTAAGTTTATTTTATGCATGACGTTGGGTGTATACTGAATATGTCCTGAGTATGTCAGACTATGTTCCACAGTCGTGGTCGTAACTCGTAAAATATGACAGAGTCGTGACTGGTCGTTATTATATTCCTACCAAAAACCCGTTTTTATATTTTTTTTTAAGCCAAGAGAAAAATTCGATGAGAGGAATTAGCCAGGAGGATGCTCTTAATCCCGCCACCCACGCCCACCTTCTCACGCCCACGCTGATTAATTAACATATATAAGAACAGGAAGGAGGAGTGTAATAATATTGGTAGAATTACCGACAATATGTTAAGAGCGAAACGTTGCCACAATAAAATGTCACATTAGTTGAATTTGTGTCCTTTTACTTATCAAAGCTTAATGCTTGGGTAGCGTTTATTCTCTTAGTGGGTTGGATTTGTGAAGGACCTGCATAGTATAGGCCAACAGGCCTACTGCAGTGTTCCTCCTTTCTTATGTTATGTTCTTATATTCGACTACTCTTATTTCCAAACCACTACTTTCTCGTCGCCTCCCCTCAGTTCCCTGGTCGGCTCCCCTCAGTTCCCTGGTCGGCTCCCCTCAGTTCCCTGGTCGCCTCCCCTCAGTTCCCTGGTCGGCCTCCCTCAGTCTCCTGGATCAGGCTCTCCCTATTCCCTGGTCGCCTCCCCTCAGTTCCCTGGTCGGCTCCCTCAGTTCCCTGGTCGGCTCCCTCAGTTCCCTGGTGATGGACCAGGTGATTCTGCTCCTTCAACGGCCTGGTGATGGACCCGGTACTTCGGCTCATTCAGTGCCCTGGTGATGGACCAGGTGCTTAGGCTCATTCAGTGCCCTGGTGATGGACCAGGTGCTTAGGCTCATTCAGTGCCCTGGTGATGGACCAGGTGCTTAGGCTCATTCAGTGCCCTGGTGATGGACCAGGTGCTTAGGCTCATTCAGTGCCCTGGTGATGGACCAGGTGCTTAGGCTCATTCAGTGCCCTGGTGATGGACCAGGTGCTTAGGCTCATTCAGTGCCCTGGTGATGGACCAGGTGCTTAGGCTCATTCAGTGCCCTGGTGATGGACCAGGTGCTTAGGCTCATTCAGTGCCCTGGTGATGTAGATAAATGGTTCAGAGAACCGACAAGTTGTTAAATTAGACACATATGCAACACTTGGGTATCTTTATTGTGGAAACGTTTCGCCACACAGTGGCTTCATCAGTCCAATACAAAGTAGAAAGGTATAAGGAGAGGAGGAGTTTGAGGTTATCAGTCCCTCGGCCTGGAGTCGATGTGTTCAGTCCATCAATCTTGTTGGAAGTGTAGCAAACGGCCGTAGAGATGGCTTATATGCTGTAATCAGGTGAGATGCAGCAGTAGGAGGCAGGTCATAGTGGTATCAACCACTAGTCGAAGTAAGTCCTTGTCCAAAGGTTTGGACAAATGTTGAAGAATCCCTTTGTATCAAGAACCCAAGAAGTTGCTGTGTCAGACAGGATGTAGATAAATGGTTCAGAGAACCGACAAGTTGTTAAATTAGACACATATGCAACACTTGGGTATCTTTATTGTGGAAACGTTTCGCCACACAGTGGCTTCATCAGTCCAATACAAAGTAGAAAGGTATAAGGAGAGGAGGAGTTTGAGGTTATCAATACTTTGTATTGGACTGATGAAGCCACTGTGTGGCGAAACGTTTCCACAATAAAGATACCCAAGTGTTGCATATGTGCCCTGGTGATGGACCAGGTGCTTAGGCTCATTCAGTGCCCTGGTGATGGACCAGGTGTTTAGGCTCATTCAGTGCCCTGGTGATGGACCAGGTGTTTAGGCTCATTCAGTGCCCTGGTGATGGACCAGGTGCTTAGGCTCATTCAGTGCCCTGGTGATGGACCAGGTGTTTAGGCTCATTCAGTGCCCTGGTGATGGACCAGGTGCTTAGGCTCATTCAGTGCCCTGGTGATGGACCAGGTGCTTAGGCTCATTCAGTGCCCTGGTGATGGACCAGGTGCTTAGCTTCAATAACCCTACTAGGCAGACTGTTCCACTCATCAACTACTCTATTACCAAACCAATATTTTCCTATATCCTTCTAAATCTAACTATCAATTTGAATCCATTATTCGTGTCTCTCTTGGAGAATCCTCAAGACCTTATTTATATCCCCCTTATTAATACCCATCTTCCACTTATATACCTCGATCATGTCTTCCCTCATTCTAGATTATGCAGCTCAGTTCTGGTCTCCATTTTACAGAATGGATATAAATTCGTTAGAAAACATTCAGCGACGAATGACAAAGTTAATACATAGCATTAGAAATCTTCCGTATGAAGAAAGATTGAAGACCCTTAAATTACATTCACTTGTAAGACGAAGAATGAGGAGACATGATCGAGGTATATAAGTGGAAGATGGGTATTAACAAAGGGGATATAAATAAGGTCTTGAGAATATCTCACCAAGAGAGAACCCGCAATAATGGATTCAAATTGGATAAGTTTAGATTTAGAAAGGATATAGGAAAATATTGGTTTGGAAATAGGGTAGTTGATGAGTGGAACAGTCTGCCTAGTAGGGTTATTGAAGCTATGACCTTGGGTAGTTTCAAATTTAGGTTGGATAAATTCATGAGTGAGAGGGGTTGGATTTGAGTGGGACTCGCACTTGAGTTAATAGAATCTTCAAAGCTTATTTCTTGGGTAGAATTGAAAATTAGGTTGAACAATTATTCTGTTAGTGGGATGGAATGTGAAGGACCTGCCTAGTATGGGCCAACAGGCCTGCTGCAGTGTTCCTCCTTTCTTATGTTCTTATGTTCTTATGTTCGTCTTACAAGTGAATGTAATTTAAGGGTCTTCAATCTTTGGAAATAAATGGTATAAAATACCGACACAATGGAAAAATAAACACATAAGCAGTATAATGTGATCCTTATTGACAACGTTTCGCCCACGCAGTGGCTTTATCGAGTCACAGACAGATCTACCTGGAAAATGAGCAACATGGATATAGGTCAGTCAGGTGGAGAATGCTGGTCAGGTGGAGAAGCTGCATGTGAGTCTTAAGTAGTGTGAAAACATAGTGCAGGTCCTTTAAGTCACACTATGTTTTCACACTACTTTTAAGACTCACATGCAGCTTTCTCCACCTGACCCAGCATTCTCCACCTGACTGTACCCTATATATATCTCTATGTTGCTCATTTTCCAGGTAGATCTGTCTGTGACTAGATAAAGCCCACTGCGTGGGCGAAACGTTGTCAATAAAGGATCACATTATACTGCTTATGTGTTTATTTTTCCGTCTTCAATCTTTCTTCATACGGAAGATTTCTAATGCTATGTATTAATTTAGTCATTCTACGCTGAATGTTTTCTAACGAATTTATATCCATTCTGTAATATGGAGACCAGAAATGAGCTGCATAATCTAGGTGAGGCCTTACTAATGATGTATAAAGCTGTAATATAACCTCTGGACTTCTATTGCTTATACTTCTTGATATAAATCCCAGTAATCTATTTGCCTTATTACGTACACTTAGGCATTGCTGTCTTGGTTTAAGGTTGCTGCTTACCATCACCCCCAAGTCCTTTTCGCAATCTGTATGGCTAAGTTCTACGTTATTTAACTTATAAGTGCTTGGGTTATGGAGACTCCCGAGCTTCAGAACCTTGCATTTATCTACATTGAACTGCATCTGCCACTTTTCTGACCAGGAATTGGGTTTGTTTAAATCCTCCTGAAGTTCCCTGACATCTACGTTTGAATCAATTATCCTACCTATCTTCGTGTCATCGGCGAATTTGCTCATATCACTAGTAATTCCCTCATCAAGGTCATTGATATATATTATAAACAACAACGGGCCTAAGACTGATCCCTGTGGAACACCACTTGTTACAGATCCCCACTCGGATTTAATCCAGTTTATGCACACTCTCTGCTTCCTATTGGTGAGCCATGACTTGATCCATGACAGCACTTTTCCCCCAATGCCATGAGCTGCCACTTTCTTTAACAGTCTCTGGTGCGGTACTCTATCAAAAGCCTTACTAAAGTCTAAATAAACAATGTCGAATTCTTTATCGTGATCAACAGCCTCAAAAGCTTTACTGAAGAAGGTTAATAAATTAGATAGGCAGGAACGGCCCCTCGTGAATCCATGCTGAGTATCATTAATCAAATTATGGTTATCTAGATGGCTTCTAATAATATCAGCTATAATTGACTCTAGTAATTTGCCTACAATTGAGGTCAGGCTTATTGGGCGGTAATTTGATGGTAGTGACTTGTCCCCTGCTTTAAAAATAGGAATTACATTAGCCATCTTCCACATATCAGACACTACACCTGTTTGAAGAGATAAATTTAAAATGTTAGATATTGGTTCACAGAGTTCCATTTTGCATTCCTTAAGAACCCTTGCAAAAAGCTCATCAGGACCCGGCGATTTATTTTGTTTCAGTCGGTCTACTTGTTTCATAACCATTTCGCTAGTGACTGTGATATTACATAATTTATCTTCTTCAGGGCCACTATAAAAATTATTAATGTCTTCCTGTGTGAAAACCGAGAGAAAATAATTATTAAAAATAGAGCACATATCATTCTGTATTAATATTGGTAGAATTACCGACAATATGTTAAGTAAAAGGACACCAATGGAACTAATGAGACATTTTATTGTGGCAACGTTTCGCTCTCCAGGAGCTTTGTCAAAGCTCCTGGAGAGCGAAACATTGCCACAATAAAATGTCTCATTAGTTGCATTTGTGTCCTTTTACTTAACACACATCATTCTCCTTGTCAGTAAGATGCCCATAGTTATTTTTAAGGGGACCTATCTTATCCCTAACTTTTGTTCTATAAACCTGGAAAAACTTTTTGGGTTAGTTTTTGAATCCCTAGCAACTTTAATTTCATAGTCCCATTTAGCTTTTCTTATACCCTTTTTAACGTCCCTCTTAATGTCAGTATACTGATTTATAAGATGACCCACACCTCTACTTATGCTCCTATAAATTCCTTTCTTCTCCCCTAAAAGATATTTGAGCCTCTTATTCATCCATTTTGGGTCATTTCTACTTGATCTAATTTCTTTATACGGGATAAATGTTCTTTGGGCAGCCTGTATAGTGTTAGAAATGCTGTCATATTGATAGCTCTCTTCGTTACCCCAGTCCACAGTTGATAAGTGTTCTCTAAGCCCATTATAATGTGCTAAGCGAAAGTCTGGGACTGTTACTGATTGGTTTTGGGTTTGAGGGGGACCTGCCTAGTGTTGACCAGTTGGCTTGCTGCAGTGTTTCTTATTTCTGTGTTCTTGTGAGTGAGAGGGGTTGGATTTGAACGGGACTTGCACAATGGTTGGGGGAGGGGGATGTTGTGGGGGCTTGTTGCTTGGATGAGGATGGGTTGGACAAATAGTTTTGTTGGTGGGTTGGTTTTGACATGGACCTGTCAATTATGCTCCAGCAGGCCTGTTGCAGTGTTCCTCCTTTCTTATGGTCTTATGTTCTTATGTTAAACTTATCGAGTTTGAATCCCATCTACACGTACATCTACACACACAAACACAAACAGTACGAAGCACCATAATTGAATATACATGTAAATAAGCTAGAGACCAGCCAACTATACACAATGCTAAGTGGGCTGACCGAGAAAGAGCTGAAGTTTCCGAACCGGATGAACCAAGGGAGACACGATAACAGCATACAAAATACTCAGACGACATGTTATGCCCATAAATAATGAGAGAAAGAACCTAAAAGCAGACAAGGAGAAAATACGAGAGTGCAAGAAGGCGGTCACTGTGATACTTATCTTCATAGAGAGGTGACAGACAGGAGAGAGTCAACTAGAAGCAACTATCCGTGACAAGCATACCATGCAGAGTGAGGGGCAGATAACAGAGTGCTGCTACAGCCGGAGTGCTGGGACCAGAGTGAGGGAGCAGATAACAGAGTGCTGCTACAGCTGGAGTGCTGCTACAGCTGGAGTGCTGCTACAGCTGGAGTGCTGCTACAGCTGGAGTGCTGCTACAGCTGGAGTGCTGCTACAGCTGGAGTGCTGGGGTCAGCACTCACTTGACGAAACAATGAGGAACTTTGTATTTTTCCTGAATGGTTTAGAAAGATACGTGAGCGAACACCAGGTCATATTAGAAAACACCAGGTCATATTAGAAAACACCAGGTCATATTAGAAAACACCAGGTCATATTAGAAAACACCAGGTCATATTAGAAAACACCAGGTCATATTAGAAAACACCAGGTCAATTAGAAAACACCAGGTCATATTAGAAAACACCAGGTCATATTAGAAAACACCAGGTCATATTAGAGAACACCAGGTCATATTAGAAACACCAGGTCATATTAGAAAACACCAGGTCATATTAGAAAACACCAGGTCATATTAGAAAACACCAGGTCATATTAGAAAACACCAGGTCATATTAGAAAACACCAGGTCATATTAGAAAACACCAGGTCATATTAGAGAACACCAGGTCATATTAGAAAACACCAGGTCATATTAGAAAACACCAGGTCATATTAGAAAACACCAGGTCATATTAGAAAACACCAGGTCATATTAGAAAACACCAGGTCATATTAGAAAACACCAGGTCATATTAGAAAACACCAGGTCATATTAGAAAACACCAGGTCATATTAGAAAACACTGGGACATATTAGAACACACTGCGACACGACATATTATAAAACACTGCTACATATTAGAAAACACCAGGTCATATTAGAAAACACCAGGTCATATTAGAAAACACCAGGTCATATTAGAAAACACTGGGACATATTAGAAAACATTGGGACATATTAGAAAACACTGCAACACATTAGAAAACACCAGAACACATTAGAAAACACCAGAACATATTAGAAAACACCAGAACATATTAGAAAACACCAGAACATATTAGAAAACACCAGAACATATTAGAAAACACTAGGACATATTAGAAAACACCAGAACATATTAGAAAACACAAGGACATATTAGAAAACACCAGAACACATTAGAAAACACCAGAACACATTAGAAAACACTGGGACATATTAGAAAACACTGGGACATATTAAAAAACACTGAGACATATTAGAAAACACTGGGACATATTAGAAAACACTGGGACATATTAGAAAACACTGGGACATATTAGAAAACACCAGGACATATTAGAAAACACTGGGACATATTAGAAAACACTGGGACATATTAGAAAACACTGGGACATATTAGAAAACACTGGGACATATTAGAAAAACACTGAGGTACAGTATTAGAAAACACACATGATCATATTAGAAACACTGTGCATATTAGAAACATGGAACATATTAGCAAAACACCAGGACATATTAGAAAACAACACAGGACATATTAGAAGAATGGAAAATGAGAAGGAGTTTGAGGTAATCAGTCCCTCAGTCTGGAGTTAATGGGATCAGTCCATCAATCATGAATACAGAGTTGTTACACATGTGTCTTATGAAGTCCAAATGGAGCAACAACAACAACTACAGCAACAACTACAGCAACAACAACTACAGCAACAACTACAGCAACAACAACAACAACAGCACAAACAACCAAATCAACAAGTGTTATCACCCAACATACACAACAAACTAACAAAATAGAAGGAAGCCAAAGCAGCAACAAAGCTAACTTGACAGCTGAAGCAGCTGCTAAATCAGCAGCTGGGGAAAAACAACAACAGAAACAATCACAGGAACAGCAGAACAGCTGCAACAAGAGCACCAGGGAAAAACCCAACAGCAGCAGACAGGAACAGCCCTAACAACACCAGTAGCAGCAGGAACAGCCAACAGCAGAACAACGAACATAGTAACTTCGACAACAGCAGAGGAAAGAACACACAGCAAGGACGCTATCACAGCCACATCAAGGACCAAACAGCAGGAACAACGCATCAACAGCACCAGCAGCAGGAACCCCACAACAGCACCATCACAGGAACAACAACAGCACAACAGGAACCAACAGCACAACAGAACACACAGCACAACGGAACACTCACAGCATCAACAGAACCAACAACATCAACAGCACAAGGAAAACAACACCAACACAACAACAACCACACAGGAACAACATCAACAGGAACAACATCAACAGGAACAACATCAACAGGAACAACATCAACAGGAACAACAACAACAGGAACAACAACAACATCAACAGGAACAACAACAACATCAACAGGAACAACAACAACATCAACAGGAACAACAACAACATCAACAGGAACAACAACAACATCAACAGGAACAACAAAAACATCAACAGGAACAACAACAGCATCAACAGGAACAACAACAGCATCAACAGGAACAACAACAACATCAACAGGAACAACAACAACATCAACAGGAACAACAACAACATCAACAGGAACAACAACAACATCAACAGGAACAACAACAACATCAACAGGAACAACAACAGCATCAACAGGAACAACAACAACATCAACAGGAACAACAACAACATCAACAGGAACAACAACAACATCAACAGCATCAACAGGAACAACATCAACAGGAACAACAACAACATCAACAGGAACAACAACATCAACAAGAACAACATCAACAGGAACAACATCAACAGGAACAACAACAACATCAACAGGAACAACAACATCATCAACAGGAACAACAACAACATCAACAGGAACAACAAAAACATCAACAGGAACAACAACAGCATCAACAGGAACAACAACAGCATCAACAGGAACAACAACATCATCAACAGGAACAACAACATCAACAGGAACAACAACATCAACAGGAACAACAACATCAACAGGAACAACAACATCAACAGGAACAACATCAACAGGAACAACAACAGCATCAACAGGAACAACATCAACAGGAACCACAACAACATCAACAGGAACAACAACATCAACAGGAACAACAACAGCATCAACAGGAACAACAACAACATCAACAGGAACAACAACATCAACAGGAACAACAACATCAACAGGAACAACATCAACAGGAACAACAACATCAACAGGAACAACAACAACATCAACAGGAACAACATCAACAGGAACAACAACATCAACAGGAACAACAACAACATCAACAGGAACAACAACAACATCAACAGGAACAACAGCATCAACAGGAACAACAGCATCAACAGGAACAAGAACAGCATCAACAGGAACAACAACAACATCAACAGGAACATCAACAGGAACAACAACAACATCAACAGGAACATCAACAGGAACAACAACAACATCAACAGGAACAACAATAGCATCAACAGGAACAACAACAACATCAACAGGAACATCAACAGGAACAACAACAACATTAACAGGAACAACAACAGCATCAACAGGAACAACAACAGCATCAACAGGAACAACAACAGCATCAACAGGAACAACAAGCATCAACAGGAACAACAACATCAACAGGAACAACAACAACATCAACAGGAACAACAACAACAACAGGAACAACAACAGCATCAACAGGAACAACAACAACAGGAACAACAACATCAACAGGAACAACAACAACATCAACAGGAACAACAGCATCAACAGGAACAACAACAACAGGAACAACAACATCAACAGGAACAACAACAACATCAACAGGAACAACAACATCAACAGGAACAACAACAGCATCAACAGGAACAACAACAACATCAACAGGAACAACAACAGCATCAACAGGAACAACAACAACATCAACAGGAACAACAACAGCATCAACAGGAACAACAACAGGAACAACAGGAACAACAACAGGAACAACAACAGCATCAACAGGAACAACAACAGCATCAACGGGAACATCAACAGGAACAACAACAGCATCAACAGGAACAACAACAGCATCAAGGGAACATCAACAGGAACAACAACAGCATCAACAGGAACAACAACAGCATCAACAACATTACTAACTACTAGAGCTGAGTCTGGAGTCCTCAACCTAATGCTCCTTGACCACATAATAACCTGACTTGTTACCAGTAACCCCGTTACTTCTGCTGGCTCCTCCTCCTCCTCCTCCTCCCCCCCTCCAACGTCTGCGTCTTCTCATTGTTGCTAACTCGTTTCTGCTTACCCTTCCTCCTGTTTCCTCATCGTCTGTCTGCTGGTTATCTGTTGCTAATTCTTGCTTGTTCCTCCTCCTAACGTCTGCTGTCTCGCTTCTGTTGTCTGCTCTTCTCTGATCTGGAGCCTTCTCACATCTACATAATATCTCTGCTTATTCCAAATTATTTCTGTCTCTCTCTGGAAGTCTGCTTTTCTGATTTCTGCTTCAGAAACTAATGTCGTATTTCTCATTGTTCCTGCCTGCTTGATGCTTCCTTCCTGCTTTTGTCTGCGTGTCCAGCCCTCCATTTTCGCCTGGATCTGCTGGCCATCATCGTGTACATAACTATGCCCTGTTTTTATTATTATTAATAACTCCTTCCCGTCTCAGTCAGACATAAACAAAACGCCCATCATGTCTTCTTGCGCCCTCCCTCTACACCTGCTTTGTACTGGACTGATGAAGCCACTATGGGGCGAAACGTTTCTCAATAAAGATTCCCATATGTTGCATAAGTGTCTCAATCTTCAACTTGTGGGTTTTCAAAACCATTTATCACAGCTCTCATCTCTCCTATGAACTGCTGTCTTTACTGCACTCTGCCTTCCCTCCCACCAAACAGAGTGAACATAACAGTTAGCTGCTTTCATAAATGCTTGTTGCAGGAGTCAGTTCATATATATTCCAATTTATATATGAGAGTCTCCTCCTCCACTCTAGTCTCTTGGTGGCTTATCTCTCTCTTGGTGTATTTTTGATGCGAGAGCAGCGTCGTGTGTGATGTCTGCTTCTGCTTCCCTGCCTGTTTGCTTCTTTGTCTGTCTGCTTGTCTGTGTAAGTATTTGTCTCTTTGTGTAACTGCTTGCCTGATTATCTGCCTTTCTGTTTGGCTGCCTGGTTGCCTGTCTGCCTTTCTATCTGGCTTTCTGATTGTTTGTCTACCTGTCTATCTGGGTCTCTGATTGTCTGTCTACCTTTCTATCTGGCTTCCTGATTGTCTGTCTGCCTTCCTGCCTGCCTGCCTGATTGTATATATACCTTCCTGTCTGCATGTCTGTCTGTCTGTCTAACTTCCTCCCTGCCTGATTGTATGTCTACCTTCCTGCCTGCTTGCCTGTCTGTCTATATACCTTACCTGTCTATATACCTGTTTGTCTGCTTACCTGCATGCCTGTCTACCTGCATGCCTGCCTGTCTACCTCCATGCCTGCCTGTCTACCTGCCTGCCTACCTCTCTGATTGACCGTGTAACTGCCACCTAATTGTCTAACTGCCTGCCTACCTGCTTGTCTGTCTGCTTGACTGTCTACCTACCTGCTTCCTCGCATGACTGCTTTCTTCGTCCTAGACCCTCCGGCCACACGATTTTGCTTGCTTGACTGCTCACTACCCCCCCCCTCGTGTGTGTGTGTGTGTGTGTGTGTGTGTGTGTGTGTGTTCGCGCGCGCGCGTATGTACTCACCTAGTTTACTCACCTAATTTTGGTTGCAGGGGTCGATTCACAGCTCCTGGGCCCGCCTCTTCACTGGTCGCTACTAGGTCACTCTTCCTGCTCCATGAGCTTTGTCATACCTCTTCTTAAAGCTACGTCACTATTCCACTTCCTGACCACTCTGTGACTGAAGAAATACTTCCTAACATCCCTGTGATTCATCTGAGTCTTCAACTTCCAACTGTGTCCCCTTGTTGCTGTGTCCCATCTCTGGAACATTCTGTCTCTGTCCACCTTGTCAATTCCTCTCAGTATTTTATATGTCGTTATCATATCTCCCCTATCTCTCTTGTCCTCCAGTGTCGTCAGGTCGATTTCCCTTAACCTCTCCTCGTAGGACATGTCCCTTAGCTCCGGGACTAGTCTTGTTGCAAACCTTTGCACTTTCTCTAATTTCCGGACGTGCTTGGCTAGGTGTGGGTTCCAAACTGGTGCTGCATACTCCAGTATAGGTCTGACATACATGGTGTACAGGGTCCTGAACGATTCCTTATTGAGATGTCGGAATTCTATTCTTAGGTTTGCTAGGCGCCCGTATGCTGCAGCAGTTATTTGGTTAATGTGCGCCTCAGGAGATGCGCCCGGTGTTATACTCACCCCAAAATCCTTTTCCTTGAGTGAGGTTTGTAATCTCTGGCCCTTTAGACTGTACTCCGTCTGCGGTCTTCTTTGCCCTTCCCCAATATTCATGACTTTGCACTTGGCGGGATTGAACTCCAGGAGCCAGTTTCTGGACCAGGTCTGCAGCCTGTCCAGAACCCTTTGTAGTTCTGCCTGATCCTCGTCTGATTCAATTCTTCTCATCAACTTCACAGGGACACTTCTGAGGCTATTCCTTCCGTCATGTCGTTCAAATATACCAGAAACAGCACCGGTCCTAGGACTGACCCCTGTGGAACCCCGCTCATCAAGGCGCCACTCTGACACTTCGTCACATACAATGACTCGCTGATGTCTTCCTGACAGGTATTCTCTGATCCATTGTAGCGCCTTACCTGTTATACCTGCCTGGTCCTCCAGCTTCTGCACTAATCTCTTGTGTGGAACTGTGTCAAAAGCCTTACAGTTCAAGATAACACAATCTATCCACCCTCTCTCTTGTCTTACTGCTGTCACCCTGTCATAGAACTCCAGTAGGTTTCTGACACAGGATTTCCCATCCCTGAAACCGTGCTGGTTGTCGTTGATAAGCTCATTCTTTTCTAGGTGCTACACCACTCTTCTGATAATCTCCATGACTTTGCATACTATACATGTTAGTGTCACTCCTCTAGTTTAATGCTTCGTGTCTGTCTCCGCTTTTTAAAAATTGGGACTACATTTGCTGTCTTCCATACCTCTCAGGTAGATGCCCTTTTTCGATAGATGTGTTGAAGATTGTTGTTAGTGGTACACATAGCGCCTCTGCTCCCTCTCTCAGGACCCATGGAGAAATGTTATCTGGCCACATTGCTTTTGGGGTATCTAGCTCTCCTAGCAGCCTCTTCACTTCTTCCTCGGTTGTATGTATTGTGTCCAACACTTGGTGGTGTACCCAACCTCTCCGTCTTTCTGGAGTCCCTTCTGTCTCCTCTGTGAACACTTCTTTGAATCTCATGTTGAGTTCTTCACATACTTCACGGTCGTTTCTTGTGATCTCTCCTCCTTCCTTCCTTAGCCTGATTACCTGGCCCTTGACTGTTGTTTTCTTCCTGATGTGGCTGTACAACAGCTTCGGGTTAGATTTGGCTTTCGCTGCTATGTCATTTTTGTATTGTCGTTGGGCCTCCGTTCTTACCTGTGCATATTCGTTTCTGGTTCTATGACTGCTCTACTTATTTTCCTGGATCATTTGCCTTCTATACTTCTTCCATTTTCTAGCACATTTGGTTTTGGCCTCTCACACCTTTGAATGAACCAAGGGCTCATCCTGGCCTTCTCGTTATTTCTATTACCCTTAGGTACAAACCTCTCCTCAGCTTCCTTACATATTGTTGTCACATATTTCATCATCTTATTTATTGACTTTCCTGCCAGTGCTGTCCCACTGAACCTCGTGCAGGAAATTCTTCATGCCTGTGTAGTCCCCTCTCTTGTAGTTTGGCTTCATTCGTCCTGCCCTTCCTGCTTCCCTTTCCACTTGTAATTCTACTATGTATTCGAAGCTCAAAACCACGTAGTCACTGGCCCCGAAGGGTCTTTCATATGTGATATCCTCAATATCTGCACTACTCAAGGTAAATAGTAGGTCCAGTCTTGCTGGTTCGTCCTCTCTTCTCCATCATCTTAGCCCTCCACGTTTCTGGGCCCCTATGTGGCTCCAGGTTCTCCCAGATAATTTATTTGTGATTGAAGTCACCCACAATCAGCAGCTTTGCCCTGCTCGCATGAGCCCTTCCGACCGCTTCAGCCAGTGTGTCAACCATCGTTCTTTACTCTCATCATATTCTTGCCTTGGCCTCCTGCTGTTCTGTGGTGGGTTATACATCACAGCAATTACCACCTTGGGAAATCCAGACTGAAGTGTTCCTATTATGTAGTCTCTTGCTTCTCCTCTGTCTCCTCTCTCCAGCTCATCAAAATCTCATTTGTTTTTGATGAGCAGTGCCACTCCTCCACCCGCTCTGTTCCCTCTGTCTTTCCTCAAGATCTCATATACCATTGGAAAGATGTCACCTGTTATCATTCCTGTGAACTTGGTTTTGGTGAGAGCTATGATGTCCAGTGATGCCTCTATGATTCTCTCATGCCACTCTTCCCACTTATTCATTATTCCATCTGGGTTGGTGCACCATACCTTCAGTTTCCTCTCTCCAACACTGTGTTCTGGAGGGTCTGTGGGGGTGGAGGACGTGGCAGTGTGTTGTGGGGTTCTACAGCATAGTGTGGGGTGGGGGCAGTAAGTGTGGATTGTGGTTTGTGTTGGGATAGCGTGTTTGGCTGTGGGGTTCTAAGAGTGGTTCTATGTGTACTTGCACTTGTTGCTCTGCCCAGCACTGGTTGTCTTCTGCTGACTTTGTCCTTGTCTCTCTTCCTAGCCCCTTTCGTTTCTGTGTCTTCTCCCTTAGCAGTCTATGAACACCCTCTTGTATGTTGATGATTCCTTCAGCTGGTATCTCTTGCAGGACCCTTTTCCGCACCATTTCTGTCTTGAAAATCAGTTTGACTGGCCAATTTCCTCCCTTCAAGTACCCTCCTATTTTCTGAAAATTTACTATCCTCACCTATTTCTTTGACGATGTTTTCAATCTCCTGTTTTCCTTTCTGCCATCTTTCATCATGTGTCCTCCCTTTGCTCTCCTGAAGCCCATGAATAAACACTGACTTCTGCCTCTCCTTCTCCTATTGCCTTTCCCTCTGTGTCTCTGGGTCCCATTTGTACATAGCCATTGTCTTCCTTATTTTTTCCTGTAAGTCTTGGTGGCATAGTCGTGCCTCTACATGGACCTGTCACTTTCTCTACCTTCTTCCCTCACTTACTGCTATCCCTGCTCCTAACAGCTCTCCCCCTACATTCCTCGGCCTTACTTGGTGGACTGATAGGGCCTTAGCATAAGTTTTGTCCCCTTCCTTTCCATTGGGCTCCTCGTTTAAAGGGGTGTACCAGCTTCAGATGCCGTAACTCCACTGGGCAATAGCCCTGTAACTCACTTCAGCATATTTACCTCATATTCTAGGGCCTGTATCCTGGCTTCTGTGGCTTCAGCTTGTGACTCCCATTTCTTCTTCTATGCCTCCATCCTCTTCTCCATTTTCACAGAAAGCTCACCTAGTTTGCTCTCCCACTCTTGTTCCATTCTTTTACATTACTCCTCCATTCATTTTTCCTTACCAGGACCATCTTTCTCTGATCACCTGTGTGTGTGTGTGCATTCGTGTTTTCTCTTTTCCTAGTTAAATCTTCCTGCCTTCTTATTCTTATGAGTGTAATCATACTCATTACTACGCTCATTACCCAACTCGCTATCCTACACATTACCCAACTCATTACCATACTCATAATCATACTCATATTAAGCTAGCCTGTATAATCATTATGGATCGAATACTACTAGCTTGTCAGTCCCCTCTGGTAAGTTGTTTTCATGTACCTGAATTAGTATGAGCCTTCTCTCTTTTTCTCGTCCCAGATGTGAATTGACAATGGGTCCAGGGTGGACCGAAACGTCGTGTGATTTCTAGTTAAAGCATTTGACTTCAAAAAACTTTGCTTATTCTGTCTAGAAAAAGCAAGGCCACCAGATACAAAACTGCAGTTCAGGTCTGGTCACAGACCGGACCGCGGGGGCGTTGACCCCGCATTTTCACCTATAAAGGCGCTGCTGACAGATATCTCAGGCTCTGATAGACAAAAAGGGGACTGTGACTACTCACTGTACACCCATTGAAGCATTTTGTCTAATACCTTTGCCTGTTCTTCCAGCTTGTGGATCATTTCCAGATATTAAAATGTCGAAGGCCCTCCAGCAGTCAAGGAACATGCAGTTCACCCACTCCTTTCTCTCTTGCTTGATAACTTCGTTTATATTATGAGACCCTCTCTCTCACCAGGTGTTCAACCAATCATTTTCTTATTATGCTTTTTTCAACACTTTGCTTAGTACCCATGTAAGCGATAATGGCTTGTAATTTAGCGTAAGACTTCAGCTACTGTTCTTGTCGTTGCTGGTGCTACTGCTGCTGGTGGTGCTACTGCTGGTGGTGGTTGTGCTGGTGGTGTTACTACTGGTGGTACTAGTGCTGTTGGTGCTTCTGCTGCTGGTGCTGCTGTTGGTGCTTCTGCTGCTGGTGCTGCTGCTGGTGCTTCTGCTGGTGGTGATAATGCTGGTGGTGCTACTGCTGGTGATGATAGTGCTGGTGGTGCTACTGCTGGTTGTGCCGCTAGGGAAGCTCCTGCTGGTGCTTTTAGTACTGCTGGTGCTGCTTCTGCTGTTTGTGAGGCTGGTTGAGACGTAGGCAGTGCTACACTACTGCTGTTACTGCCACTGCTACTGGCACTGTTCAATGTTTCTCCCCTGATGATGCGGTGGCTGCCTCTGTTACTGCTACTGCTATTGTTACTGCTCTGTAGAAAGAAATTTTACGCCTGACATAACCGCTGGGTTTATGTCCAGTGCTCTCACAGCCCCAGTCTCACCCAGCCCAGGTTATGACTACATCCTGCATATATGTATGAGAGAGAGAGAGAGAGAGAGAGAGAGAGAGAGAGAGAGAGAGAGAGAGAGAGTGAGATGAGAAGGAGAGGACAGAATAACACAGGAAAAAATACCGTCACTCAGCAAAAACGAGATGATCGGCGTGACCTCACTGGCATACAGAACAGCCTGAATTGTCTGGCTCGACTACACACACACACACACACACACACACACAGTGGAGCTTACATGGGTAGAGCAAAATTACTAGTTATGGGCGATTTCAATCACAAGGAAACTGGGAAAACCTGGAGCCACATGGGATGGGGGGTCCCAAAACATGGAGAGCCAAGACGATGGATGTGGTACTGGAAAACCTCATACATTAACATGTTAGGGACACTACCAGAGAGAGAGGGGAGGATGAACCAGCAAGACTGGACCTCGTGTTCACCCTGAGTAGCTCGGATATTGGGGATATCACATATGAAAGGCCCCTTAGAGCTAGTGATCACGTGGTTCTAAGCTTTGATTACATACAGTTACAAGTGGAGAGGATAACAGGAGTAGGATGTGAAAAGCCAAACTACAAAAGGGGGGACTACACATGTATGAGGAACTTCCTGCAGGAGGTTCAGTGAGAAAAAGAATTGGTAGGATAATCAGTAAACGAATTGATGGACTACATAACAACAAAATGCAAGGAGGCAGAGGAGAGGTTTGTTCCCAAGGGCAACAGAAATAATGGGAAGACCAGAATGAGCTCTTGGTTCACCCAAAGGTGCAGGGAGGCAAAAACTAAGTGTACTAGAGAATGGAAAAAGTACAGAAGACAAAGGAAAAGGACCCAGGAAAATAAAGAGATTAGTCGAAGAGCCAGAAACGAGTATGCACAGATAAGGAGGGAGGCCCAGCGACAATACGAAAATGACATAGCATCAAAAGTCAAGTCTGACCTGAAGCTGTTGTATAGCCACATCAGGAGGGACACATAGTCAAGGACCAGGTAATCAGGCTGAGGAAAGAAGGTGGGGAGCTCACAAGAAACGACCAAGAAGTATGTGAAGAACTCAACATGAGATTTAAGGAAGTATTTACAGTGGAGACAGAAAGGACTCTGGGAAGTCAGAACAGAGCGGTACACTAACAAGGGATATACCAACAAGTGTTGGATGAAATACACAACCGAGGAGGAGGTGAAGAAGCTGACCTCGATACCTCAAAGACCGGACATCTCTCCGTGGATCCTTAGAGAGGGAGCAGAGACACTGTGTGTACCACTAACTATTTTCAACACATCCATTGAAACTGGGCAACTACCTGAGGTATGGAAGACGGTAAATGTAGTCCCCTTTTTTAAGAAAGGAGACAGACACGAGGCACTAAACTATAGACCAGTGTCACAGACGTGTATAGCATGTAAAGTCATGGAGAGGATTATCAGGAGAGTGGTGGAGCACCTAGAATGGAACAAGCTTATAAACAACAACCAGCACGGATTCATAGAAGGAAAATCTTGTTAAGTAAAAGGACACAAATGCAACTAATGTGACATTTTATTGTGGCAACGTTTCGCTCTCCAGGAGCTTTGTCAAGCCTTTACAAGTAATACATGGACACACAGGTTATATATATACTCTCCAAGTGAGGTGTAATACTAGTGGTGGTAGAAGTAGTAGTGATATAAGTTGTAGTAGTAATACAATAAGGTAGAACAATCAACTTGCACATGAGTAAAAGGTGATAAAAGCAATTACTTGGGTAGTATAAAAATATAGGTTAGACAAATATTTCTGTTGGAGGTTGTATTAGAGAAGACCTGTATCAGTATTCTACCTCCTCCAGTTACTTTGCAGTAATGTCCATAATTTAAAAAATAACAGCACCACAACTTCATACATTATCTGAAAACCAGTAATTTATATCAACTAGAAAGTCAGCTTATTTATTCAATAAATCATATTAAACTATTTGAGAGAATTTGTTTAGAAATTGTATGATCAAATTAAAATTCAATAGAGAAATTCAATTTTTAGATTTGTGTTATCTTATCCTGGCTAAGATAACACGGTATTGTGCCCTTTTTATTTTATTCTTATTATATTTTATACATTCCATATGAAATTATTATTACATAATTTTTTTTCATCTGCATAATTTTTTTCATCACTACAATTTTTTTTCATCTGTATAAATTTTCTTTTGATGTCGTCCTATTTCCTTTGATATATTTTTATCCCTGTAAATGGAATACCCCTATTTTTCTATCTTTTTTCCTAGCACTTCTACGCCAAAGATATGAATAAACACAGGCTAGATATTATAATTATAATGGAGTTGCATGATTTTACTAAAGTGTCCTGGTGAGATTCCACAGTCGCTAAAAACAACGGATATAGACCCCACTCCATAAAGGGGGCAGCAAAGCAGTAGCTAAGAACTATAGACAAAGAGCTTTAACGTCCCATATCATATCTTTGAAAGAGTTCTAAGAAGCAGGATTGCAAACCACCTGGACTCCCAAAAATTGCACAACCCAGGGCAACATGGTTTCAGAGCAGGTCGCTCCTGCCTCTCACAACTGCTAGACCACTATGATATGGTCTTAGATGCTCTGGAAAACAAGCAGAATGCAGATGTATACACAGATTTTGCAAAAGCCTTTGACAAGTGCGATCATGGTGTAATAGCACACTAAATGCGTGCTAAAGGGATAACTGGCAAAGTAGGCAGATGGATCTTCAACTTCCTAACCAATCGAACACAAAGAGTAGTGGTAAACAGAGTTAAATCGGATGCTGCCATAGTGAAGAGCTCTGTCCCACAAGGCACAGTACTC
Organism: Cherax destructor; assembly: GCA_009830355.1. NCBI lineage: Eukaryota > Metazoa > Arthropoda > Malacostraca > Decapoda > Parastacidae > Cherax > Cherax destructor. Next base: position 152,099 of record WNWK01002333.1, on the reverse strand, counting down.
GCACCTATCCTGTTCCTCATTCTTATATCAGACATAGACAGAGATGTAAACCATAGCACTGTATCATCCTTTGCAGACGATACTAGGATCTGCATGAGAGAGTCATCCATTGAGGACAAGACAAATCTCCAAGAAGATATAAACCAAGTTTTCCAATGGGCAACAGAGAACAATATGATGTTCAATGAAGACAAATTCCAACTACTCCGTTATGGAAAACTGGAGGAAATAATAGCTAGGACTGAGTATATTACAAACTCCAATCACACAATAGAGCGGAAAAGTAATGTGAAGGACCTGGGAGTGGTAATGTCCGAAGATCTCACCTTCAAGGACCACAACAATGCCACTATCACATCTGCGAGGAAACTGATAGGATGGATAATGAGAACATTCAAGACAAGAGATGCTAAGCCAATGATGATCTTTTTTAAATCACTTGTTCTCTCTAGGCTGGAATACTGCTGTACATTAACATCCCCATTCAAGGCAGGTGAAATTGCAGATCTAGAGAATGTACAGAGAACCTTTACTGCACATATAAGTTCCATCAAACACCTTAACTACTGGGAACGCCTGGAAGCACTAGACTTATATTCACTGGAGCGCAGGCGAGAGAGATATATCATAATCTACACCTGGAAGATTCTGGAGGGACTGGTCCCTAATATGCACACAGAAATCACGCCATACGAAAGCAATAGACTTGGCAGACGGTGCAACGTACCCCCAGTGAAGAGTAGGGGCGCCACTGGTACACTAAGAGAAAACACAATAAGTGTCCGGGGCCCAAGACTGTTCAACAGCCTCCCACCAGCCATAAGGGGCATTACCAGTAGACCCCTGGTTGTCTTCAAGAGGGAGCTGGACAGATACCTAAAGTCAGTGCCAGATCAGCCGGGATGTGGTTCGTACGTTGGACTACGTGCAGCCAGCAGTAACAGCCTCGTTGATCAGGCCCTGATCCACCGGGAGGCCTGATCATAGACCGGGCCGCGGGGACGTCGATCCCCGGAATGCCCTCCAGGTAGACTCCAGGTAGGTAGAGGTGTACGTCCATAACAGAATTAATATTTGAAGTGTTCTTTAAGATCCATGGTAAATTAACTAAAAAGTAAACAACAGGTGAAGAAGCCTTTCTTGGCTGTTATAAGCTGCCCTCTCTTAATAGGCTGTTATAAGCTGCCCTCTCTAATAGGCTGTTATAAGCTGCCCTCTCTTAATAGGCTGTTATAAGCTGCCCTCTCTTAATAGGCTGTTATAAGCTGCCCTCTCTTAATAGGCTGTTATAAGCTGCCCTCTCCTAATAGGCTGTTATAAGCTGCCCTCTCTTAATAGGCTGTTATAAGCTGCCCTCTCTTAATAGGCTGTTATAAGCTGCCCTCTCTTAATAGGCTGTTATAAGCTGCCCTCTCCTCATAGGCTGTTATAAGCTGCCCTCTCCTAATAGGCTTATTTTTTACTAAAAGAGGATTGATTCAATTTCTTTCTTGAAGTTAGATGGTTCTGATTTCTTCCTTTTATATATTACATTATTTTAACTTAAATGTCTAGTTGGTCGGTCGGTCCATTAGCAAATTAATATATGAAAAATATATATAGATAGATACCGAAAGCGTGACACCAAAGACATAAATAAATACACATCGGAAATTATTAAATAGTGTAGATGGAATATAGTATTACAAACTGAAAATTATAGTCAAAGTTACTCTTAAAGTCAATACAAGAATTCCCGGTGAATCAACAATTGAGAAAAATAATATCAGATATCTACTTTGAAGCCTAATATATTATTTTCGAAAACTGTTGTTTATCATTCATTTTCGTTCATTGCTTATTTGTAATTCAATTTAATTTCCATGTTGAGGGCCCCCCAAACCTAAAGTGTCCTGGGCCCCCAAGGTCCAGCCCTGATGGTTCAACTTGTGATATGTGTAACTGTGTTGATTGGCACATAATAGGCCTAATGCAAACAAAATATTCTTTTTATTTCTGTATTTTACAGACCCAAAGAACCAAGATGAAACGTGTTTTGTTAAGTGGAACATAAAAAAAAGAAAACTATCAAAAAAGAAACAAGAGAAGACTTTGTATTTACAATCCAAGACTGAAACTCTGATTTCTTCACACAAGTTCCACAATATGATATACCGATTCCGGATCAAAACCACCAGTCTCCGTCATCACAAGTGGACACAAATACCAATTTGATTACTTCAAAATGAAAATATGATAATGATGGAATCTGCGAGGTGTCACCAGCAAGTTCATCTAGCACACGTCTCACTACTGATCTCACTTTGCTTGTAAATCCCCTTCATACCTCTACTGTAAATGTTAATTCAAGTTGCTTTACATTCTAGTGTTGAAATAATTGCTGAAAATGAAAGTTTAGTGGACCATGGTGATGGTGGTGAAATGATTCAGTCTGCAAAAGCTGAAGTAAATATAGCAAAAGATCCAGGGTTGTGGCTTGATTTCTCTGTTGATGATGTGGCTTATTGGACTACTTGTGGACCCAGTGACTGTCAACACCACAATGGGCCATTTGACAACTCTTACTGGCATTTCCGTAGTGGCAAACCAGTAAGATACTGTTCGCAGGAACTTTTTGTTGGGACGAAAGCCAATGGTGAGAAATACAAGAGAGAGAGAGAGGTTATTGTATTCTCCATCAGCAGGATTAATTTATTGTTTTGTTTGTATACTGTTTGATCCTAAACAATTCTCACATTTTGTTATAAGAGAAGTGTTCAGTGACTGGCGAAGTACTATTGTAATTGACCATCATAAACAAGCACTACTCACCGAGACTCTATGCTAACATACTTGACTCGCAGACAAGGTGTGATTACTGGGAACATGTCTTGAGGCGTGTCATAGTTTTTATTACTGGGAACATGTCTTGAAGCGTGGCATAGTTGTTATTACTGGGAACATGTCTTGAAGCGTGTCATAGTTGTTATTACTGGGAACATGTCTTGAGGCGTGTCATAGTTGTTATTACTGGGAACATGTCTTGAAGCGTGTATAGTTGTTATTACTGGGAACATGTCTTGAAGCGTGTCATAGTTGTTATTACTGGGAACATGTCTTGAGGCGTGTCATAGTTGTTATTACTGGGAACATGTCTTGAGGCGTGTCATAGTTGTTATTACTGGGAACATGTCTTGAGGCGTGTCATAGTTGTTATTACTGGGAACATGTCTTGAAGCGTGTCATAGTTGTTATTACTGGGAACATGTCTTGAAGCGTGTCATAGTTGTTATTACTGGGAACATGTCTTGAGGCGTGCCATAGTTGTTATTACTGGGAACATGTCTTGAGGCGTGTCATAGTTGTTATTACTGGGAACATGTCTTGAAGCGTGTCATAGTTGTTATTACTGGGAACATGTTTGAAGCGTGTCATAGTTGTTATTACTGGGAACATGTCTTGAGGCGTGCCATAGTTGTTATTACTGGGAACATGTCTTGAGGCGTGTCATAGTTGTTATTACTGGGAACATGTCTTGAAGCGTGTCATAGTTGTTATTACTGGGAACATGTCTTGAGGCGTGTCATAGTTGTTATTACTGGGAACATGTCTTGAGGCGTGTCATAGTTGTTATTACTGGGAACATATCTTGAGGCGTGCCATAGCTGTTATTGTTAATGCCGTTAATTCTGTTGAACAGGGGTTTAGTGCCGAGCTGAAGGGGTATCGCAGGTTGTAGTGATACGGCCGTAGACTAGAACTGGCTTTATTGTAGAGGAGTGAGTACACAACGGGCAGAGTGAGGGGAGGTGACCGAAAGCCAGGCTGCGGAGGGCGAAGTTGAAACCATGAGTGTATTCCGTGAAGTGAGAGCGATTGGGTATCAAGTCTCACTGACCTAGACAAGCCTAAGAGGGCAGCACCGTACTGCCGCGGGATACAAATCAAACAGACAGCATATTCTGTCTACATTCGCTTGGCCACGCACCTCGTGTCGTCTCGACACGACAATACTGGTGGGCACGAAGGGGTGAAAGACGATTACATACACGCCTCTCGGAGTCAGGTTTCGGCGTCAGGTCAAAGCACGTGGTGCGCGCCTCATTGAGGGAAGGGCTTGGAGGACGATATAAGACCAAGGAACGACTAGAGGAGACACAGAGGTTGGTGACAGGTCCGGTGAGCGGAGCTCTGGAAAGCGTGTGTGTAGTGGGCCACACGGTACGAATCTCGGGTCAGCTGGTTGGTGAATTAAGAGTGAGTACAAGTCCGTGTTACTGATAACATCTACCCTTCCCCCTGGTAATAAGTCTCATAGGTCAATGGTTATTGCATGTAATTCTCTGTCAGGATATAATGTATTCTCACTCTTTGTTATTAAGTAAACGATAGCCATAGTTCCCAATTTTATTTGTATTTTCTTATGCTATTCCCTATTTTGTTAAGCACTGGGATAATACAGGAGACGGGCTCACTTGCTGGGATACCTCAGGCAGAGTGGGTGAAGGTCTCACAACGGTAGGTCACATTTGCTGCTGAGAAAACACAAATGCCGATGGTCTTTAGACACCATGATGGTATGTATGTAGAATGTTCGCCAAGACCGGGGTCCTGGCACGGGTCTTATTCTTGCGATGACCCGTCTTTGGCTCCCGAAAGAGAAAGGGTTCTGCAATGTTGCAACGTATGCTGCTCAAGCACTGTTCTGGTTCGTCTCATACCATGATAGTAATGCTGGAGCAGAAGTAAGAATGAATGGGAGAGTATTAGTACCCGAGGATGAAGTTGATATCTTAGGGGTGAAATTTCACCTAAAACTATGAAAAACCATGTTGAAACTTTGCAAACAAAGCGGCCAGCACGCTTACAAAACTTCAACATACTATTTCGCATACTCGACAATAGACTTCAATATTCTATACGAGGCACAATTAGGCTCACATCCTGAGTAAGCTCCACTTTCTTGGACTGCCTTCCCTCCGTCTAATCTACGTCTTCTACACAGAATAGAGATGAGAGCAAGACGGCTCATCTCTCGCCTAGATCTTGCCTTGATAAATATGTTATTTATGTAGACCCTCCAACACAGGAGGTATACGGGTGGTCTTACTGTTATGTACTAGGCCAATATTGTCAAAATATCACACTTCGCTCCACTCCGAAGGGAACGAGAAATGAGTCTTTACACCACAAGACAGACAGTGAGAAGTTAGCTCCTAAACCACAAGACGGGCAGCAAGCAGCAACTTCACACTCACTGTAACCTTCTCCAGTACATCAATTCATCTGAGATTATTTATTCCTAGAATAACTCGGGTCATGAAAATGTTCGGAAAGCATAATGACATCAACGAGTCATTATGCTTTCAATTGATCAAATGAAATTGCTGGCCAACAGATAGCCCACACCTAGCCCAAAGATGGCTCAAACTTCACCCTGTTCCCTGTTTGAATATTTAAAAGAAAAATCAAATGAGCTGATGTAGGTAACATTTCTTATCTTGTAAATATAAGTAGGAACCCTACTTATCCTAACCTTGCTAAACACTGTGTGTGTGTGTGAGGTCACTTCTTGTTATCCTTGAAGTCTCTTGGCCTCTGCTTTCGCTTCTTCCTCTGTGTATTCTTCAACATCTTATCTTGTATCACTTCTGAAGATGAGACAATGACGGGAATTATAAGAACTGATTAGTCCAAAAATAATGTTCGATAATTTTGTTACTAATTTTAGGAGGTGGAGGTGTTGATTCACTGGGAATTCTCCCGGCACGAGTCTTTACCAGATGGCGACCCGGCTCCGGCTTCCTGGCGTGGGAGTGTCAGAGACCTGTCTCCCATTGGAGGGAGTACCCATCAGCGGTGGGACCAACTGGCCCCAGGCCTATCCACATTTCCCTACCAGCACGAGGCATGGAGGTAGATAGATGCTAGGACTCTGTGGTCTGCCACCTTCCCTTACGGGAAGGGCAGGCTTACGAGCTGCAGATGGCACCTACCCTGCCCTAGAAGGGCTGGGCATTTTGATCGACGATATTAGTTCAGTTCAGACTCTCAGGTAAGGACCCACTAGGGGCGAGGGGGACAGACGAAGAATAGCCGGTGAGAGGAAGAGCTGAAGTAGAAGAGAAAGAGTCAGGACTAAACCCAACAGTCTAACTACTGGTATGTATGTTTGCAATATTAAACGATATTAGTTTTAATGGGAGTGAGGAGGAGGTGTTGATTCACCGGGAAATCTCCCGGCCCGGGTCTTTACCAGATGGCGACCCGGCTCCGGCTCCCTGGCGTGGGAGTAGAGAGACCTAAGTCTCCCATGGGAGGGGGACACTCAGCGGTGGGACAACTGGCCCAGGCCTACATTCGCCCACAACACGTAGAGATATTACTAGGCCCTCCTCAGGTCTGCCACCTTCCACACCCCAAGGAGGCTGACGGGAAGGGCAGGCTTGCGAGCCGCAGATGGTAGCAAGCTCCAGCCTTGGCACCTACCCTGCCCTAGAAGGGCTGGGCATGGTGAGGGACGTTCATGAGAGTTTAAATATAATAATTTTATTTTATTTTATTTATAATATAATTTTTTATATAAGTTTTTTATATAAGTTTTTTATTTTAACTAATGAAAAGAAGTTGATTTTTTGCATTTGTTTAAATACAATTCTTTTTGCATTATATTTAAAGAATAGAAATGAATACTATTGTTGAAATAATAAATAAAATTTTTGCTCTAATCTTTGTTTTTAAATTTACTGCAAATTTGAAGGGAAACAAAAGTATTAAACATTGAGATGTAAGACACCGCAGATATTGTTGGATCATTGACACGTGGAAGGATAACAAACCCAGTATAACCCATCATAACCCAGGATAACCTTGTATAGCCCAGGATAACCCAATAACCCATTACTGGGTTATCCTGGGCTATACCTATAAAGATGTTATAATAGACATAAATCATTTGATACAAATGAACACAGAAGAAAACCATTAATTACGTAATAAGATTTGTCAAACTAATTATTAGGCCTAAATGTTACTTAAATCCAGTCTTAGCATATTATTTTTGACTTTGACTATTACAAATAAATTACTTTAAAATATACTTCAATTAAAAAATCTGTATTTTATGGAGAACTCGCCTATTTTTTGTTGCAGAGGTCGAGTCACAGCTCTTGGCCCCCACCTCTTCCCTGATCACTACTACGTCCACTGACTCCACTCTCTCCCTGCAACTTTATTTCTTTCTTACAGTATACAAAATGTACTTTACAAGTAATAAAATATTGTTAAGCACAAAATAAAGTCACTATTAAAGATGTTGGCAGATTGTTACTTTATTCTCCTACCCCAGTTTAGATTATTATCTTTATTATATATCCCTTAACTATACTGTGGGCTGTAATTAAAATATTAGAGGTGCATATAGGATTCAGGAACTGTACTTCAACATTACACACGTATTTAATTGTTTTAGGGAGTGTACCTCAATATTACAGAGGTATATAAAGGGTTCAAGGACTGTACCTCAACATTAGTGGTTTATATTACTGCAGTCTTCAAAATTAATACCTTCTATTTCTAGAAATTCCAGCAGAGATGCATACAGCACTTCAGCCTTGTGAGAGCCAGTCTGCAGGAAAGTTTAAAATCTTTCTACCGGCTTCCCAGAAACGACATATCGCACAATCACTGTTAGCTGGTCAACATGAGTCAGGTCTGGTGTTGAAGCAACGAAACTAAGAAGTACTTTGTAGTTTTAAGCTCTGTCACAATATAATTCCTAACATATTTCGCCATCAGCTGAACAATTTCTTCGTAGATTGTTGGTGATAAATGTGACTGCTTACCACTTCCAGGATTGCTAGATTCTTTAAGGTGTCGCATCGGAAATGAATCAAATTGTGCAATTGGTTGCATGATTCCTAAAAAGTTCCCATTATGTTTGAATCCTATGATGTCTACAGGCTACCCCTAAATGCCAGGCTCTCTCAGCTAAAAAGACTGTCACTGCCACAACACGGCGCAATACTTCACACCAGTATTTCTTGTTTTAATGAGAAAAGTCCTGACAACGAAGATTAAACTTTAGCACAGAATTTCGTTGACCTTGACTTTTTTCAAGAATTTTCATTTCTTTTGTCTGCTTTTTTTCCAGTCATTAAAGCCATCCTTGCTGGAAAACTTGTCACATCCGCTGGAAATCAGAATATAATAAAAGAAATAAAGAACCCCCTTTGATGGGCTGTACAGGAGCCACTTTCTCAAATGCTGCTCACCATTGCCGTGAATAGAGTAAAACTTGGAATTCTTGAAATGACGACAATACCTGTCCAGTTTGCCCTGACCTAACTGATAACAGCGTCGAGATTCTGGGTTTGAGTTGGAATCATTTTTGTTTTGACATATGGTGGCAGTTGACCAAAAGGACACATGCTTTTCTCTGACAGGAAGCCACATGTCTGGGTCTGAATCACATGGTGGAGCTTCACTGTCCATGTCTACACAAGTATCTGTAGAATGTGGTTGTGGTGATTCATCACCTTTACTATCTTGATTTGGTATGTTATTTTTATTTTCTGCAGATGTACTTGGGAATGCTGGTAGTGGTACTGGTTCTTTATTAGTAGCTTCTATGTTTTCCACTACGGAAGCAGAAAACAATTCTGCAACGCGTTTCGTCTTTGCCAAGACCACAGCATTTCTTTCTCTTGATTCTTTGGAAATCATTTTTCTTCTGAGCTCCTGACAACTGAGGAGGAGGTGTTGATTCACCGGGAATTCACCCGGCCCGGGTCTTTACCAGATGGCGACCCGGCTCCGGCTCATTAGCGTGGGAGTGTCAGAGACCTATGTTTCCCATAGGAAGGGATACCCCTCATCGGCGGGACCAACTGGCCCCAGGCCTAGCCACATTCCCCACCAGCACGAGGCATGGAGTAGATAGGATGCTAGGCTCTCTGGTCTGCCACCTTCCTAGAAGGGAGGGCAGGCTGAAGAGCTGCAGATGGTAGCAAGCTCCAGCTTTGGCACCTACCCTGCCATAGAAGGGCTGGGCATGGTGATCGACCTGACAACTGAATTTTCTGTGGCATACCACCGGGTCTTCTGAAAAAAACAAATATTCAGGTTTTTTGACATTTAATGCTAATGTAGTTAGTGACACACACACACATGATATATATATATATATATATATATATATATATATCTGATGTAGGTAACAGCTCCTAGCTTGTAAATATAAGTAGGAGCCTTACTTATCCTAACCTTGTTAAACACTGTGTGTGTGAGGTCACTTCTTGTTATCCTTGAAGTCTCTTGACCTCTGCTTTCGCTTCTTCCTCTGTCTTCAACACCTTATCTTGTATCACTTCTAAAGATGACACTGACGGGAATTATAGGAACTGATTAGTCCAAAAATAATATTTAGCAAGTATTGACTAACACCTGAATTTTAATCAGAGACTAGTTTAAAATAAAATAATTTTATTCCATATAATTCATAATATAATTTTTTTATATAAGTTTTTTATTTTAACTAAAGAATAGTAGTAGATTTTCTGCAACTGTTTAAACACAAAATTTTTTGTATTATATTTAAAGAATAGAAATAAATACTATTGTTGAAGTAATAAATAATATATTTTTGCTCTAATCTTTCAGTTTTTTAAATTTGCTGCAACTTTGAAGGGAGACAAAAGTATTAAAATCACCACGTTATTGACGCATCTTCTAAAAACTGACTGATACTTGTGTCTGAAAATTTATTGAACGATGAGACATCACGTGACGTTATTTGATAACAAGGCATTGAATGACGTCATTTCATTATATTGTTTCTCTGGAAACTGTGACATCAATTGATGAACAGATTAGTGCAGTCGTGTATAACAGGAAGGGCACTGCAGTGGATCAGAGAATACCTGACAAGGAGGCAACAACGATTCATGGTACGTGACGAGGTGTCAGAGTGGGCGCCTGTGACGAGCGGGGTTCCACAGGGGTCAGTCCTAGGACCTGTGCTGTTTTTGGTATATGTGAATGACATGACGGAAGGGATAGACTCAGATGCGGATGATGTGAAGTTAATGAGGAGAATTAAATCGGATGAGGATCAGGCAGGAATACAAAGAGACCTGGACAGGCTGGAAGCTTTGTCCAGCAACTGGCTCTTCGAATTTAACCCCGCCAAATGCAAAATAATGAAGATCGGGGAAGGGCAAAGAAGACCGCAGACAGAGTATAGTCTAGGTGGCCAAAGACTGCAAACCTCACTCAAGGAAAAGGATCTTGGGGTGAGTATAATACCGAGCACATCTGAGGCGCACATCAACCAGATAACTGCTGCAGCATATGGGCGCCTGGGAAACCTGAAAGTTGGGAGGGGAAAAGAAAACCAGAAACGGAGTACAGGCTCGGAGGACAAAGGTTACAAGCCTTACTCAAGGAGAAGGACCACGGGATGATCAATAACATTGCACATCAACCAAATAACCTCCAGTATGTTAATATGCTAGTGTGCAGATTTGGGACTAGGCCTTCAAGTATCAGGAATCTCTATACTACTTTACTCTGAGGTATTCCCAGTACTTTATATGATTTATTGAATCTATATAGACAGTAAACGATCTCTATATTTTCCATCTCCGATATTTCTCCTACTTTGAAAAGAAGCCGTCAACACCGAACAGTATTCTGAGCGAGAGATACAAGTGGTCTCAATAGTGTCACCACCGGTGTTATTTCTCTTAATTTGAAAGTTGTCATCATCCACCCTTCGTCTTTCTGGCCTTCACGGCATTTGCCTTATTCTGCTCTCTAAATGAAAGGAGATCTGGCAGTATTATACTAAATATTTTGTATATTTCGTTCTATGAGAGGATCCTCCTGTGTTTTGCGTCCATTGATCATTTCGAAATGGCGTTCTTTCCATATATGTGTGGTTTTAATTTGTCACCGCCGAACATCACGTTATTTTCTATTGCCCGGTAGAAGATTTTGTTGATATCTGCTTCCATTTTCTTCCATGTCTTCTACTGAGGCAACTTCAGTCGTGCTTATTTTGACATCGAGCGCAAATGATGATACAGAGCTATGGCTTCTGTTTTTAACTAATGTCTGTTATGAAGATTATAAACAGTAGAGGCGCGAGGATCATGCCTTGGGGTACCGAACCTTTTGCCTTTCTAACACTAGATTTTGTTTTTGCCTACTACATTTCAAGCAGCTTATTAAAGAAATAAGAATAAAAGTAACTTTACTGAAATAGTTCACAAATAACCCCGCAAAATATAAATAAAAAAACTGACGATATTTCGGCTCATTGTAGACCATTATCAAGTCACTCACGACATGACGTGGTCCCTGACGGACTTAAACGTCGTCCAAATTTCATTTGCAATTTGTGGGTTAGTTGTGAACTTGAGAAAGCTCTTTGTCAGGTAACTGTCAGGTATTAGCCAGCTAACACTCGGGTATCTGATCTTATTCTTCGTGTTGTTTGGGGGTTTTATAGGGTCACTGACAGCTTACGCCGTATCGAGTCCACGTATCTGATCAACAGTGCTCGCCGGGTTCCCATGCGTCTCGAGCGCATTTTTCGAGACCAATCCACAGTGCTTCATTATCTGACTTGACTCACGACGGCTCTCAACCAAGACACGAAGCTCGAGGATCACCGCACTGATAACCTTTAGATGAGAAGCCAGACCTCAAAAAAAAAAAAAAAAAAAACCTCTGAGAGTTGATAGCAGAGCAGTAACAACATACACCTTGATTCAGTGAAGCAATGCAGCGTACGATCATTGCTTCACTGGTGTCGATCAAGTCCTCTCCCAAACCCTAACTTAACACATACAGTAGGTGTACACAGGATATGTACACCGTGGGATGTACATATCCCTACTTTCTACTACCACTGCTACTACTATTACTACTTCCACTACGAGCATTGCAATTATTTTTTTTCTTCCTCTCTCTGTCCCGTCCCATTCCCCTTGTCTATATATACTGGCTCCCTCACTCTTTGTTTAATAGTTATAATAACTATAGTTCTTAAAAGGTTGGACTAGTAAGCCAGTGGAAGGCCTCGGTCAGATGACCAAAAGCTCCAGCTGCGGGTCATCGTATTAAGACCCGCGTCAGGAAACACTTGTTCTATTTGGTGACAAACATTACCTAACCTAACCTTTCGTATCATTGTGATTTTTGTAAATGGTTCATACTGGACTGAAACGTCGCCAAAAGCTTCTCCTATGTACGGGTTATTTGTGTAGTGTTCTTAAAGTATTCTCCTCTGATGTTGAGCACGTTTCGTGCAGTCTTAATGGCCCTCGTCTAGTCAATAAGCTAAAACTTCTATTAATTTCATATTTTAAGAAATAAAATATTTTGTTTATATTATTTTATTAACACATCGGCTGTCTCCCACCAAGGCAGGGTGGCCCGAAAAAGAAAAAACTGTCACTATCATTCACTCCACTGTCTTGCCAGAGGCGTGCTTACACTACAGTTATAAAACTGCAACATTAACACCCCTCCTTCAGAGTGTCGGCACTGTACTTCCCATCTCCAGGACTCAAGTCTGGCCTGCCGGTTTCCCTGAATCCCTTCATGAATGTTACCTTGCTCACACTCCAACAGCACGTCAAGTCCTAAAAACCATTTGTCTCCATTCGCCCCTATCTAACACGCTCACGCATGCTTGCTGGAAGTCCAAGCCCCTCGCACACAAAACCTCCTTTACCTCCTCCCTCCAACCTTTCCTAGGCCGACCTCTACCCCGCCTTCCCTCCACTACAGATTTATACACACTACAGATTTATACTCTACATGTCTGAACCATCTCAACAACCCCTCCTCAGCCCTCTAGATAATAGTTTTGGTAATCCAGCACCTCCTTCTAATTTCCAAACTACGAATTCTCTGCATTATATTCACACCACACATTGCCCTCAGACACGACATCTCTACTGCCTCCAGCCTTCTCCTTGTTGTAACATTCACCACCCATGCTTCACACCAATATAAGAGTGTTGGTATAAATACACTCTCATACATTCCCCTTTTTGCTTCCATGGACAAAGTTCTTTGTCTCTACAGATTCCTCAGTATGTAGACAGCCTGACTGTCTGCATAGACAGCCATGCTGTCTGCCAGCTGAGTTCATATTTCGTGCCATGCTAGTTCCCATAGTTTCTGCCAGAGGGCAAGCCTGTAGGCATACCCATGTGAGTCTGCCTCACCCCTGCCTCTCCCTCACTTGGCGCCCAAACTTCAGTCAGTCAACAGGCCTAACTCGTCTCCATCTCGCAAGGCGCATGGCCCTGGGCCATGGCCACAGACACGCAGCCTGTGAACTCGCACCTTTATACAAATAAAGTAAGAAGCCTCCGAAGCCTTATCATTTCAACCACGCCTCCAAAACGCCAAATAACACATCGTTATAAGTACACCATTCACCTTTTTCCTCTCGTCAATTCTGTGATTCACCTCATCTTCCATAGACCCATCTGCTGACACGTCCACTCCTAAATATCTTAATATATTCACCTCCTCCATACTCTCTCCCTCCAACATGATATCCAGTCTTTCGCTACCTAATTTTTTTTGTTATCTTCATCACCTTACTCTTTCCTATATTCTTCTTTTACACACCCTACCAATCTCATCCACCAACCTCTGCAACTTCTCTTCAGAATCTCCCAAAAGCACAGTGTCATCAGCAAAGAGCAACTGTGACAACTCCCACTTTGTGTTAGATTCTTTATCTTTTAACCCCACACCTCTTGCCAACACTCGAACATTCACTTCTCTTACAACCCCATCTATATAACAACCACTATCCTCGTAAAAACTTTTCACTGCTTTCAATAACCTACCTCCTATTACATACATTTGCAACATCTGCCACATTGTCTCCCTATCCACCCTGTCATACGCCTTTTCAAATCCATAAATGCCACAAAAACCTCTTTACCCTTATCTAAATACTGTTCACCTATATGTTTCACTGTAAACACTTGGTCTAAACACCCTCTACCCTTCATAAAGTCTCCTTGTTCATCTGCTATCCTACTCTCCGTCTTACTCTTAATTCTTTCAATAATAACTCTACCATACACTTTACCTGGTATACTCAACAGACTTATTCCCCTATAATTTTTGCACTCTCTTTTGTCCCCTTTGCCTTTATACAAAGGAACAATACACGCTCTCTGCCAGTCCCTAGGTACCTTACCCTCTTCCATACATTTATTAAATAATAGCACCAACCACTCCAAAACTATATCCCCACCTGCTTTAACATTTATCTTTACCCATCAATCCCAGCTGCCTTACCCCTTTCATTCTAGCCACTGCCTCACGAACTTCCCCTACACTCACAACTGGCTCTTCCACACTCCTACAAGATGTTATTCCTCCTTGCCCTATACACGAAATCAAAGCTTCCCTGTCTTCATCAACATTTAACAACTCCTCAAAATATTCCCTCCATCTTCCCGATACCTCTAACTCTCCATTTAATAACTCTCCTCTCCTATTTTTAACTGTCAAATCCATTTGTTCTCTAGGCTTCCTCAACTTATTAATCTCACTCCTAATTTTTTTCTTATTTTCAACAAAATTTGTTGATAACATCTCACATAGATGAATTACGGCGGTGATGATCCCAGTTATTACAGTAGTCATTATGTAGGTCATTACGACTGTAATGATCCACATAATGACCCTCTTGCAGTTGACAGGCGTTAAAAAAGTTTTAAAATGGGTTGTCTTGAGGCTGATGACGGGCTCTTGATCCGAGGAACTTAAGCTGCCTCCCTTTCTTTAGATTAACCCTGATTAGTGTTTCCCCGTGAAAGCAAGAAAATTGTGACTGGATGAGGATGATTTTCCTGCCTCCTGGATACAGCATCTTCCACTCTACAGTGAAGACTAAGTTGCATCTCAAGCTTTCTTATATGACTTTTTATTTAATCAGCTTAACTAGGTAAAGCTCTACCTAAAATGAAGACATCGAACTAAAAGCTCGTTCTCCACCTTTGTCTTAGGGTTGTCCCCGCCATAGGGCAGTATACGGTACATCACGCGTACACACTCCTCCGGGAGTCACTGCTGGGCCACCACATGGAGAAGACCCGGGCCAGGACCCGTCCAGGCGAGCCTAAATAATATGAACATCCACCTGTGAGTCAATGGAACCACTGCATGCTTCTTATTGCCTCGTGGCTCAGGTTTTAGTCTGCATCTGCTCATCTCTCTCTTACTAAATAATGGCTCTACCTCCCCACCTTCCTACATAGATGGTCCTACCACTTCAAGGAGCAGTATAACAGTTTCCAGACGATTTGAGATGGATTCCAGAAGGGAAGAAGGAAAGATGTTTTGAGTGGGATGATTGTGCCTCGAAGGGATACCTAACGTCTAAGAATATGGAGATGCCTCAGTGAGGGATGTGATTGCTTAGACACGAATGGCGAGCCTTCAAGAGGTATAACAAGCTTTCTAGACCGACGTAATGACGGGTATCCTAGGGAGATGAGAAGACTTCGAGTGTTAAGTACAGTGCTACACAAGTACACAACCTACACTCTGCTGGCTTCCTTCTAGCAGAGCTGGCAGGCCGTCGATAAAGATGTTAATTGGTTTAGAAAGACACGTAAACAAACACTAGGACATATTAGAAAGACACGTAAACAAACACTAGGACATATTTGAAAACGTTTTGGTCCTGGGACCTTGATCACTTCTAACATACAGAGGTTAAAAAGG
Organism: Cherax destructor; assembly: GCA_009830355.1. Taxonomy (NCBI): domain Eukaryota; kingdom Metazoa; phylum Arthropoda; class Malacostraca; order Decapoda; family Parastacidae; genus Cherax; species Cherax destructor. The sequence goes on along the minus strand of WNWK01002333.1, from coordinate 136,349 downwards.
CAGTATATATAGGCGGTGAGTGGCGGATAGTAACCTAAAGATGTTAATTCACTAATACGAGCCGTAAAGGTACCTTTCGGAGTTTATAGATAGGTAAAGAGTATTGTGTCAGTAATTGTGATTGATCATCCATTCTGTGAAATCGTAGCAATAGCTTGACCAGATGATTGTACCTTTTTGAAGTAGATTTTCAGCGTAGTGTGTGTTGGCAGACACACTCAGCGGCTACTTTGTTAAGTACGCCCTTTTCGTGCCGGGTACGGCCTCCCTTTGCTCCCAGAACAGCCTGAATTCTTTGTGACATGGACTCAACAAGGTACTGGAAGCATTCCTTAAAGATTTTGGTCCATGTTGACAAGAAAACACCACGCAGTTGCTGCAGATTTGTCTGCTGCTCATTCATGCTGCGCTCCTGTCCCACCACATCCCAAAGGTTTACATCAAATTCTAACCCTACCATCTGCAGATCACAGTAGAAAAAGCGATTCATCATACCAGGCAAAGTTTTTACGATCTTCAACTGTCCAGTTTTGGTGAGACTTTGCCCCATGTAGCTTGAATTTCTTGTTCCTAGCTGACAGGAGTGGAACCCGGTGTGGTCTTCTGCTGTTGTAGCTCATCCACTTTAAAGTTCAATGTGTAGTGTGTTCAGAGATGCTCTTCTGCATACCACTTTAATAAGACATGGTTATTTAAGTTACTGTCACCTTCCTGTCAGCTTGAACCAGTCTGGCCATTCTCCTCTGACCTTATTAACGAAGCGGTTTCGCCCACAGAACTTCCGTTCACATTTCTTCCCCATTCTGATGTTTGGTCTGAAAAATAACTAAACCTCTTGACCATGTCTGCATGCCTTCAAGCACTAAGTTCCTGCCACGGGAATCCCTAATTAGATATTTGCATTAACGAGCAGATGTACCTAACAGAGTGGCCACTGAGTGTACATAGAGCCGTAGATGTGCCGAATACAACAATCTTAAATCACTAAGTGAGATGTGTGATGAACGAAACCTTGCCTTGGCCAGGGCAACCACATCCACGGGGCTCCTTGACGCTTTTAAGCCCAATTTTGGAAACAACTTCGCCTCACAAATAATCCATTTCTACCTGAGTGCACTCGAAGTTATGACCAAACCATAACATACGCGATCATTAACAAGTCTCGATGCTTCAGGATATGCATACACATAGCCAGTAAGTTCCAGCGCTTCGACCGACAGCAGACAGGCCACGGGACGAACCCTTCCTTTCTAACGAACCATTTCACTTGTGGACACGCATACAAAGGTGGCCCGTTGCACTAGGGATGACCCCCACGCATACAAAGGTGGCCCATTGCACTAGGAATGACCCCCACGCATACAGAGGTGGCCCGGTGCACTAGGGTTGACCCCAGGTAGAAACTAGCTCCTTCCAGGAGAACAGACAGCTAAACACAAAAGAATAAAAATGATAAATGAAAACTTAATCTCTGCGAGCTGGTGTCCCGCAAGGCGTGTTACTTGGCGCGGAACACCGGGGCAGTGAAGCAGAGAGAGGAGATGGTGCTCTCTCTCCGTCTCCCACTCTCTTTCTCTCTTTCTTTAAAAAATCATTTATGAGGATTATGGGAATATATATATATATATATGTTGACATGATAGCATCACACAGTTGCTGCAGATTTGTTGGTTTCACATTATTGCTGCAAATCTACTCTTCCATTACATCCCAAAAGCTTAGGAGAAATTTTTACCCTACCATCTGCATGTCGCAGCAGAAATCACGATTTGTTAGACAATAGGCGATGTTTTTTAAATCTTCAATTATCCAGTTTTGGTGAGCCTGTGCCCACTGTAGCCTCGGTTTTCTGTTCAAGAGTGTAATCCATTGTGGTCTGCTGTTGTAGCCCATCCACTTCAAGGTTCGACGTATTATGCATTCAGATATGCTCTTCTGCATACCACTGTTGTAATGCAAGGTTATTTGAGTTACTGGCACCATCCTATCAGTTTCAACCAGTTTGGCCATTCTCCTCTGACCTCTTTTATTAATAAGAAGTTATCGCCCATAGAACTGCCGCTCACTGGATACTTTATTTCACACCTTTCTCTGTAAACTCTGGAAACCGTAGAGTGTGAACTTTCCAGATAAGCAGTTTCTGATATAGTCAAACAACCTCGTCTGGCATCAACAATCATTCCATGGTCAAAGTCACTTAGATCACATTTCTTCTCCATTCTGATGTTCAGTCTGAACAACAAACTCTTGACCATGTCTTCATGCTTTCCGGCATTGAAGTGCTGCTACGTGATTGGCTGATTAGACATTTGCATTAACTAGCAGGAGTATCTAATAAAATAGCCATTGAGTGTGTATGTGTGAGTTTGCCGAATAAGACAAGCGAAAATTTGTGTATGCAATAATTTCGCAAACAAAAATTCTGAATCTAACGAAAAAAATATATTTCATTGTGTTTATTATAAAATTATTGTAAACTTTTCTAAAATATATTTAGTTGGATTAGGCTAAATTAAATTGAGCTTGTTATAATAAGGTTAGGCAAGTTTTCTAAGGATCTTTTGGTACAAAATTATTAATTTTTACGTTAACATAAATGGAAAAAATATATATCTTTAAACGTATAAGAGAAAATTTTAGAAAAGACTTAATTTTAAATGAGTTCTTGCTAATTGACCAGTTTTACCTATTCGGCACGACATATATATACTGACAGCATTAAGAAGCAGAGACAAAGAGAGACAGGCAGCCAGACACTTTAATTAGAGCCATAATAACATTCTCTTCATCTTTCAACTTATCGTTCAAACAAACAAACAAACAAACAAACAAACAAACAAACACACTCACGTGAAATTAAACACACACACACAAAAAAAACTAATCAGTATTACTATGCAGCCCGACGCTTAACCAATTTCCTTAATAGGGAAGAACCCATTAACAGCTGACAGGAAAATAGGGTAGTAGCGTCCCCCCACTATCTACCCCCCAAATCTCCCCCTCCCTCCCCCCTCTCATCCACCTCCCCTACTAACGTTCCCCCCACACACACAAGGAGGTCCTCTTTACACTCTCAAGACATTCAAAGTTTTTAGCTATTATTTACAACTAGATCATGGTGCTTTTTGAGGGGTATAATTTGTTTAGGGGGAATTTCCTTTGGGAGGAATTGGTTTGAGTGAATTTTGTTTGGGGGAATTTTTGTTTTGGGGGAATTTTGTTTGGGGAATTCGTTTGGGGGAATTGGGGGAATTTTGTTTTGGGAAATTTTGTTTGGGGGAATTTGTATAGGAATTTACTATTTCTTTATGTAATTCCATAACCCTAAGTGTTAATAGTGTCTAGAGTATCCATAAATTGTCTCGGTGGTTCATTGAACAGTTGAAGCTTGCTTCAGCTGTTCATTGAACAGTGACTTGCTTCAGCTGTTCATTGACAGTTGAAGCTTGCTTCATGTCATGAACAGTGAACTTGCTTCATGTTCATTGAACAGACTTTTCAGCTGTTCATTGAACAGTAGAAGCTTGCTTCAGCTGTTCATTGAACAGTTGAAGCTTGCTTCAGTGGTTCGCCAAGCTTTCCTTAGTCCACTCTATCAATTCCTTTCAGTATTTTTGTCGTCGTTATAGGGTCTTTGCTGGTCCTTGTATCTACTGTCATGAGGTTTACCTTCTATAGTCTCTTCTCATAACTCATGCTTCTTAGCTCTGAGACTAGTCTCGTTGCTTCTTAGCTCTGAGACTAGTCTCGTTGCAAACCTTTTGCATTTTTTGCAGCTTCTTGGCATGCTTCGTGAGGTGTGGGTTCCATACTGGTGCTGTATACTCCAGGATGGGCCGGAGATATGTCATATTCAGTTTCGTGAATGACTCGGTCTTCAGATTCCTGAAGGCTAATAGATTTGCCAGACGAGCATTTGCTGCACCTCACGAGATATACTCGGCCTCAGTACCGACCCTAGTGGAACCCCACTCTCCTTTATGTCAGGTATTCCTTCATCCAATGTAGTGCCCTCCCAGTTATTCCTGCCTGCTTCTCTAGCAGGTACCCCAGCCTCTTGTGCGGCACTGTGTCAGAAGCCTCCTTACAGCCCAGGAATAGAACTCAAGTAGGTTAGTGATACCGGATTTATGATTATTAAAACCGTGCTTTGTGTGTGTGGAGATTGACAGATAGAATAATGCAGTCATTGGTTTATATATACTGCTGCTCTATGTGCATATATATGGAAAGAGGCTGGCTGGATTAACGCCTATCAGTACATGAGGGTCATTAAAACTGCATGTCACTTGTCTAACACCAGGCAAGCATACTTTACTGTGTGTTGCCAAGCAAATTGAAATTAAATCCACCTATGAGCGTATATATATACTGAGACACACACACCTTGTGGTTTATATACCCTATCTCGAAAGATGGTTTACGAGTGTTGACAGTATTGTCACTCACAGGGGGAGATGTAAGTAACTTTAAAAGCGGTTCAGGACAATTGTAAGTAATTTATGAGTTCTGGTTGGCCAGACACCTCAAACTAGGTTTGTGATTGGACCAGAAGGTGTGTGGATGGGACGTCCAGGAAGGTGGACCAGAAAAACCTTACCAAACATACATTTCTGGGTTAGTTTATAGATTTCTGCCACCAGTGTTGGTCACTCGCGTTGCTGTGAGGAATATGTCGATTGAAAATCGGATCTTGCCGAGGGTTAAGAGAGAGTTTAATGTGTTGAAACCTTCGTAGATCTTCGAAAATGAAGTGGATATGCGTTTAAAATATTCCTAAGGAATACCTTGTGAAATATGCGTTACAGAACCTGCGTTATCAAACATGCGCTATAATACACATGTTACGAAACATTCGCTTCGGTACATTCGTGACAATTCATTTGCTATAAAATATGCGTTATAAAACATATTTAAAAAAAACGTAAAAAAAAGTCTGGGTTCAAAACATTCGTTCTAACCATACGTTAGTAGACGTAGCGTACGTCACAAACATGTGAAACATACGTTAGAAGACGTATATGTGTGTTTAACCTAGATATATTCAGTGTAAAATACTGTTTTGAAACGAAATTCTTGTCGCCTCCTATTGACGTTGCTACTGACGTCGCTGCCGACGTCTTTGCCGACGTCGTTGTCTGAAAGTAAAGGTAAGGAAGTCATCACTGTGTCCTGAGTGCTAGCCAGCAGTCATCACTGTGTCCTGAGTGCTAGCCAGCAGACCATCCTCCTAAGGTCACTTTAATACTTTCAAAAGTGATTATTTGACTGTGTGTGGTACAGTGTGTTGGGTGGGTCTCCCGTTCTCTGTTTAAGCTCCAAAATTTCTTATATCATTTGTATATTATTATTCTGGTGTTATAAACTGGGCTTGTCAGTTGTACCTAACCTAAGGAAATCTTACCTAAGCAAATCTATCCTAGCCACGTCTTGCCCAACTCAGCCTTATCCTAGGCAACTCTTATCTAAGTCAATCTTAATCTAGGTAAATCCTACCTAAATTAATCTTAATCATTAATCTTAATCATTCCTACCTTAATATCGTATAGGGAGAATATTTCTGCTGATACTTTGTGGCACCTGTTGATACTTTGTGGCACCTGTTGATACTTTGTGGCACCTGTTGATACTTTGTGGCACCTGTTGATACTTTGTGGCACCTGTTGATACTTTGTGGCACCTGTTGATACTTTGTGGCACCTGTTGATACTTTGTAGCACCTGCTGATACTTTGCACTGTGACTTGCCCTGTTGATACTTTCTCAGTACTTCACCTTTGATACTTTGGCCCCTGTTGATACTTTGTGCCCCTGTTGATACTTTCTAGCCCTGTGATACTTTGTAGCCCCTGCTGATACTTTGTGGCACCTGCTGATACTTTCATGGCCCCTGTTGATACTTTGTGGCACCTGGTGATACTTTCTAGCCCCTGTTGATACTTTCTAGCCCCTGTTGATACTTTCTAGCCCCTGTTGATACTTTCTAGCCCCTGTTGATACTTTCTAGCCCCTGATGATACTTTCTAGCCCCTGATGATACTTTCTAGCCCCTGATGATGCTTTCTAGCCCCTGATGATGCTTTCTAGCCCCTGATGATGCTTTCTTGCCCCTGTTGATGCTTTCTTGCCCCTGTTGATGCTTTCTAGACCCTGTTGATGCTTTCTAGCACCTGTTGATGCTTTCTAGCACCTGTTGATGCTTTCTAGCACCTGTTGATGCTTTCTAGCACCTGTTGATCTGGTCTGACTACAATGCCTTCTATCAGCTTTCCACTTTCCTCTGTGAAGTTCTTTTGAGTCTCTTGCTAAGCTCTTCACTACTGTCATTCTCCTTCGTCTTCCCTTCCTCCCTCATCCTTATCACTTGGTCCTTCGTAGTATCCTTTTTTCATGGCTGCTCTCTATTTTTTCAGGTTTTTATTCTTCGTGTTTGGTATACATTTTTCCATCATGGCATTTTGAATCCATCGTCTCAATTCTCTCTTGTGTTGTTTTACACTCCAGTTTCCATTCTCTCAAAAATTTCTTTGTCCTCGTTCTTCCCTCTACTGTAGTTTCATTCACTTCCTCTATTTCTTCTATACCCATTCCTACTGGTACTCACAACTTAGTGCAACATGATTGCTGGTACACACTGGTTCCCCATAAGCAATTTTAGCTATGTCATAATCATTTTGTGTGAAAACCAGATGTACTCTCGCTGGTTCATCACTCTTCCCTCTTTCCTCACTCTTGTTTTCTCAGTATGTTTCGGAAAATTCTTCCCTACTGCTTCCCTATGTAGCACTCTCCATATTTCTCATCATCTATGGGGTCCCAATTTTCCCAATTAATTTCCTTATGGCTAAAATCTTCTAGAATTATACTAGGAGTTTAGCTCTTTTTTATTTTTTGCTCTAATATGTTAATCTTGTTCTGTTACATTGATCACACCTCTTTTTTTGGGCTATTATTTGTTCGTGGCTTATATAGCATTGCTGCTATCTTGTTTATCTAGTCATTACAACACCTATATTATCCTAAAAATTTCCTATATCCAGGTTTACTAGTTTCTCAGACCTCCAGTGTCTTCCGGCCATCAGTTCTACTCCTCCCAACTGGGTTCCCCATTCTTTTCTTTCTGTTTTGTAGCTCTGTGAATGTTGTACTTGTTACTCCTGAGAGTATCGTCTCTGTAGCAGCAATAATATCAAGGTTTTCCTCTACTACTCTTTCATGGCCTCACATTTGAAGGTGTTTCGTGTACATTTGAGTGCCACTCTGATTCGTATGTCTCTTATTATCTTCTACTCACTGTCTGACTTCATTGATGGGGAATTTTCTGGACTCTTTGCCTATTGCTTTACTCCTCCTTACGTATATCTTCCGTTCTGCCTTTCGTTTCTCCTCTGTCTGATCTTCTTTTGAACAGACTGTGCTGAAATTGCAATATTTCGTTAGACTTTTTCTCACTATTAGGATTATTGAATATCAAAATGGTATATAACACCGACAGGTTGGTAGGTAAGACACACAGGTAACAATTAGGCAACTGGTTTTCGGAATAGTTGCCTAACTGTTGCCTATGTATCTTACCTATTAGGGTTCTTGTTTCTGGCATCATTGCCATAATAAACAATGTAGTTGTGGGACCCTATACTTGTGCCCCTACCCTTAAAAACACAGGTTTTTGCTTCTCTCACTTGCAACTTTGCTTTTCTCATCAGGTCTTCAATCTTGTGTTCCTAATTTGTCTTAGTGGTCGCATCTCAGGTTCTCTTCATTTAAGCTGAACACCATGAGAGTTTTTTTGCTTCGTGTTCCCCCCTTTTCCTGTCTCATCAAGGTTTCTCCCTTCACCTTTATTTCCTCATGGTTATTTGCCAGTTCTACTTTCTCCCTCCTCCTGACCTGCTGAGCGTATGTTGCCTGTCCACATTTTTCACTTTCTTGATTCATTTCTTTCCGTCTCTGGTCTTACTCCAGCTGCTTCGTTCCATATTCTTTTTCTACCTCAAAATTAATTTTCAAAATGCTTCTCTCTCTCTCTCTCTCTCTCTCTCTCTCTCTCTCTCTCTCTCTCTCTCTCTCTCTCATTCAATGTTTACTTTAATTTTAACTCTCAATTTTACTGTTCTTTTCTGTGTGTGTATTCATATATGTACTCACCTATATGTGGTTTTAGTGGTCGATTCACAGCTCCTGGCCCTGCCTCTTTGCAGGTAGCTAGTAGATCCATTCTCTCTAGCTCCAAGAGCCTATCTTACCTCTTCTTTGTGTGTACTCACCTAGTGTGTGTGTATGTGTTTGTGTGTGTGTATGTGTGTGTGTGTGTGTGTGTATGTGTGTGTGTGTGTTCGCTAATATAATGTTAATACTTTCATTGGCTAAAGATTCGTCCGGTAACATTACTCTAGCAACTGTAATGTTAATACTTTCATTGACTAAAGATTCGTCCGGTAACATTACTCTAGCAACTGTAATGTTAATACTTTCATTGACTAAAGATTCGTCCGGTAACATTACTCTAGCAACTGTAATGTTAATACTTTCATTGACTAAAGATTCGTCCGGTAACATTACTCTAGCAACTGTAATGTTAATACTTTCATTGGCTAAAGATTCGTCCGGTAACATTACTCTAGCAACTGTAATGTTAATACTTTCATTGACTAAACATTCGTCCGGTAACATTACTCTAGCAACTGTAATGTTAATACTTTCATTGACTAAACATTCGTCCGGTAACATTACTCTAGCAACTGTAATGTTAATACTTTCATTGACTAAAGATTCGTCCGGTAACATTACTCTAGGAACTGTGGAGTCCTGTCTCAAATCACTTTCTTCAAAATTTCCATTTTTCTTACTTTACTTGCCGGGTGGTGGATGTTATCTCCGGGTGGGTTATAATGTCGTGCAGAGGTCGTGAGGGAGGCATTGTCTGCTTCAGCCCCATTTTTCGTACTTAGTATGAGTTGAAGTTATTCCACGTACACACCCCAACACCCACCCCATCCCACTCATCTCGTTCCTCATCTCGCTAAATTCTTCTGATGTCTAGACACTAGTTTACTATTGGAAGATTGTGTGAACTTCCATTGTATACTCGGAGAGAATTTTATACGAATGTAATTCAGATGACGAGAGATAAGAGGAAGCCCAAAGAGACATTCCTGGTGACTGGGGCAACAAGCCTACAAGCGTGTACAAAGACACGCAATATAGACCTTTATCAAACCAGACTATAAGATACAATTCGGCATTGTTTGAGACATTTATTCATTATGAGTGTTGAGAATTAGGAAAGCATAGCCAATGTTGTGAATTAACGTAAGTTGGCTTAGAAACAGGTGTTGTTAATTCTGGTAATTTAGGAAGTGCCACATGATCAGCCCCTGGAGAAGGAACCCCTGTCTTTCACAAGGTTTATTTTACATTAAGCGAGAGAGTAAGAGCGTTTTGAATAGTGCCACCATTAACACTATTTTCCTATAAGAGAGAATATGTACAATAAGGCAAATGCAAGAGACAAGGTGAGAACCATTGCGACCAGACTTGGAAGTAAGTCTGCCAATGTTGATTTACGAGTGTACCACATCGCTTCACATCTTTGGTGGGCGAAACAAGGTAGTACTGGTATAACGATGGGGGCCCCTGCTCGTTATACCCTTACCATCTGGTTCGCTGATAGGGAGGGATGACTATATGGATGTGTGACATACGAATATAATGTAACATACTCTTAGCATGCCACACAACGTTTCGCTCTCCATGAGCTTTGTCAAGCCGTTACAAACATTAGAAACAGCTTGGCAAAGTTCCTGGAGAGAGAAACGTTACCACAGTAAAATGTCCCATTAGTTGCTTGTGTCCATTTACCTCACATTTTGTCAGTAAGTCTACCATTATTACCATTTGCCTTGTCTTGAAAGTCTCATTGTCCTTCCCGTCATTTTCCTGATTGTCGTGACATTATTTCTCTCGGGTCATTTGTGTGTCCCTTCCATTCTGACCGGTGATCCTCTTGCATTTTGTGTACAGCGTCCCATTCACTCTAAATGGTGTATACCTCATCGTATTCACACCGAAAGGTGTAGACAATTAATCCCCGTGGCCTGGTGGCTGAAGCTCTCGCTTCACACGGCGAGGGTCTGGGTTCGAGTCCCAGCGAGGGTAGAAACATTGGGCGTGTTTCTTTACACCGGTTGCCTGTTTCCCATCAGTAAAATAGGTACCTGGGAGTTAGTCGACTGTTGTGGGTCGCATCCTGGGACAAATCTGACCTAATTTGCGGGAAATGCTCTGCATAACAATGGGCTTTCTATATAGTAGTATATCATTGATGTCAGCTATGCCTGTATACCTTGTACATGTACTTGTAGAAATATATATTATTATTATTACTATTATTATTATTATTATGGTAGGGACGAAAGCTTTCTTGACCAGGATAGATGCAGCATTAATGACCCTCGAGTAGTTAATAGCCTTTAAATCCCATTAACTAAACAGTAGACATAGACAAGGGAACAACATAGACATGGCAGTGAAACCTTTTACAAAGATGGGTAATCGTAACACATTTCCTGGAGGTGAATAGATAATGTGAACGTGAGAAGCCGAAAGCGAACAAAAATAATGTTATTGAGATTACATATACATCTCTTCTTCGATCTTCTCCCTTTCCTTCTTCCTATTCATTGCTGTCTACAGAAACTTGCAAAATAAGTGGGTAGATGTCAAGAAGATTTTCTGGCCTTTTTATGTCAAATGCTAAGTAATATTCACGTATTTGTGGGGCGTAATAACACTGGAGCAAGTGTTGAAATACACTAGAGGTTGTCCTTGAAGTGTGGTCCTTGAAGTGTGGTCCTTGAAGTGTGGTCCTTGAAGTGTGGTCCTTGAAGTGTGGTCCTTGAAGTGTGGGGGGAAGGGAGGAGGGTGTCCTTAAGCAAGTGAGAGAAATAGAAGAGACTGAAAGAATGAGATGGAGAAATATAGAAGAGAACAGAAATGAAAAAAAAAACTTATTGGAAAAGTATCTACAAGTGTCTACAAATATCTACAAGTTTCTACAAGTGTTTATCTAAAAAGTGTCAATGTAGAGTTGACAAAACAAGACAGATCAAAAGAAACAAAAGTAGAGAGAGAGAGAGAGAGAGAGAGAGAGAGAGAGAGAGAGAGAGAGGGAGGCACGGAGATAAATCCAGGAGAGGCAGCAGTGATGGATGATTGTTGAGATGCCTTTAGTCAACACAACACCCACCACCACCACCACTACCACCACCACCATTACCACACTACCACTACCATTACCACACTACCACCACTATTACCACAACACTACCATGTATACCACATCCAAAGAGTCTTAACAGACTGGTACAAGCTTCTCCACTTCCCTCTAGAACAATTCTCACTTCTTAAACTACAAGTAATCGCTACAACTGTGTTCTGAACAACACACTCTTAATACACTCAATACAGGTACTCTATTAAACTTACTCTATTAAACTTACTCTATTAAACTTACTCTATTAAACTTACTCTATTAAACTTACTCTATTAAACTTACTCTATTAAACTTACTCTATTAAACTTACTCTATTAAACTTACTCTATTAAACTTACTCTATTAAACTTACTCTATTAAACATGAAGACACTGTGACAGAGATACACAATGAATGAGAGAATTGTCTTATTTATAACTTAAATACTAAAACTGAATGAAGTCAGAATTATAATGATAAAAGTACACTTATAAAGTGGTCTGTTACTGTTTTCATGTTAGTGTCTTCTAAGTCCTTCAACACTGGCTTCAGAAGTGGCTTCACTGTCAACAGTATTGTGTAGTATACATGTATATTCCCTAGGCAGCCTCCCTGGCCAATCCTTAAATCACACGACCTCCCTGCACATAGGCCCTCCCTCACAGGCCTCTGTCTCAGATTCGACTAGGCAGAGCAAGTGGGCAGATGTGAATGCTAGGCTCCTGTACGATTAAAAAAATACAAAGCCTCTAAATAACAGTCTACAATTGTTAACTTGCTACCACCCAATAAGCCCTTCTAGCATCACCCTCTGGACTTGGCTTCTACACAAGACCACATAAAGTCAACTCCGGGATTGAGCCTCGTCTCTACCTCTCAAAAACGCTACCCCTCAGGGCATACCACAGTCAAAAGTAAACTCAAGAGGATATACTCGTGCCCAGTATTACTAAAGGAGACTTTTTACCAACCAGGGTGTATATAAGGGAAGATATCTCCCAAGCAGAGCGACTTTGATGAATAGGATGTCACACTGACTTGGTAGTGGGCGTGGGTGGTCGGCCTGACTCGGGTGAGAGTGGGTCGCCCACCTCACTTCCAGAGTGGGTCGCCCACCTCACTTCCAGAGTGGGTCGCCCACCTCACTTCCAGAGTGGGTCGCCCACCTCACTTCCAGAATACCTGAACAGATTTCGTAGAACATAGAAATCAGGGGCAAACTGAGACACAGAGATCACAAGAGTGCACAAGGTAGATGGTTTTTCTTGTTTTCAGAAAGTTAAACTACAAGACCTACCAATAATAATAAAAATATGAAAAATTCAGTATATTCCTACTACTACTACTACTATTAAAACTTCTACTACCACTAATAACAATGAAAATAATGATGACAAATCAGCGTAACTATAAAAATAATGAAAAAACAAAGTATATTACTACTACTACTACTACTAATAATAATAATAATAATAATAAATCCATATAATAATAATCAGGAGAGCCCATGAAAGTGGAGGTAAGATCATCAGTCACTGGTTGTGTTTATGTGTCGACTCTCAGTTTATATAGAACCTTACTGTATATAAGGCAGTCCAGAATGTGTTTGGAGGGATGACCATGTTGAAGATGCTGGGGGAGGGGGTAGAGGGTCAAAGCTGAGAGAGAGAGAGATGAGCAAGGCATATATCAGGAAGATGCCACTGTCCGTATCAAGGTTACTTGCTTCTTCTATATTCTCTCTGGGTAGTTGAGATTTGGATAGTATAGCGGAAGGTTCTCTCCCCACTCTCCATTGCAGAAAAAATAATTTTCAATGGAATAGATGGAAGAAAAAAATTAATTTCTACCTTTTGGACAACTACTACCATCAACACTACATCAACTTCTACCTCTACTCTGCCTCACTGTCAATTGTTCGGCCTCAAGCAGCTCCTGAGGTAAGGTCAAGAATCGGCTAACCACTGCCAGCCACTCTTCAGTATCAAGTCGAATCAAATACTTATATAGTTCATGTACACCTATGACTTAGCTGACTTTTTTTATTGCATGTATTGCTTCGGCGGCTAGTTTAATCCATTGCTCTATATAACTCTATGGGATTTTTTTTATCTACGTTTGTGTTGCCTCATTTGCCTCGAAGTTTCACTGAATTGTTTAGGGGAAAAGACTTTGTAGTTCACATAGGTTTTCCTGTTTGAGACTCGAATCCGTTCAGTATCGTAAAAGTAAGAGAGAGAGAGAGAGGGGAAATAGGCGAAAGTGGGAAAATAAAAGTAATAAACATGTAAGAAAATAGAGGTTGGAATAAAAGAAGAACGGGAAGATAAATAAAAATTAGGAAATTCAGTTAAAGGAAGAACAAAAAGAATAAAGCAGTAGGAGGAGGAAATAAGTAAAAGCAGGAAAACATGAATGGGGAAAAAGACTTCATAAAGAACAAGGGAGGAGGAGGAGGAGGAGAGAAAGAGAATGATGATGGGGGAGAGGTTGAGGACAGACATACACCAGCCAGGGTATGGGCAAGATGCTAATGTTTACTACAGTCAACATCTCACTGCGGGGATTAATCTTCCCAAGATGTTTGACATTACTGGTGGTAGTGGTAGTAGTAGTAGTAGTAGTAGTAGTAGTAGTAATAGTAGTAATAATAGTGGTAGTAGTAATAGAAGAATTAGTAATAGTAGCAATACCAGTAGTAATAATAATAGCAGTAGTAGTAATAGCAGCAGTATTATTGGTATTAATAGCAGCAGCAGTAGTAGTAATAATAGTACTAGTAGTAATAGCACCAGTAGTAGTAATAGCAGTGGTAGTAGCAGCAGTACTAGTAGTAGCAGAAAAAGCCCAAAAATCGTCTGAATATTGACAAGAACAGCCTGCCTGATCAAAACTTGACCCGCCAGGAGGTATGGCTTAAAACCGGGGGGCGTTGACCCCCCGACAACATCCTTCAGGTATCCTTCGTATATAAAACAAAACAAAAAAAGATCTGGAAACGATAAATTTCTTCAGAAATAAATTTCTCTCTCTCTCTCTCTCTCTCTCTCTCTCTCTCTCTCTCTCTCTCTCTCTCTCTCTCTCTGTCTCTCTGTCTCTCTGTCTGTCTGTCTCTCTCTCTCTCTCTCTGTCTCTCTCTTCTCTCTCTGTCTCTCTCTCTGTCTCTCTCTCTCTCTCTCTCTCTCTCTCTCTCTCTCTCTCTCTCTCTCTCTCTCTCTCTCTCTCTCTCGTTCTCTAAAACTGCTGATCTAAGAACTGTAACACTGCCCAGTTTTCCAATAATTTGCTGCCATCAAAGGACGCTACTCTGGTGCTCCCTCTCGCTACTGATTTCAATATAAACTTTACCGAGTTTTATCAACTATCTTTGAGCTGAGATATGACTGATATTAAGGCGGAATTCTTCAAGAACTTGACAAGAGTCCTCGACTGCAAACTATTTTTATTGTGAATCATAAGTTTTTGAAAGATGTTGGCCCCTTCACTGCCTTGGAGGCTCAGTAGGAGGAGGAGGGACAGTAGGAGGAGGAGGCTCAGTAGGAGGAGGAGGGACAGTAGGAGGAGGAGGGACAGTAGGAGGAGGAGGATAGGGAAGATGAAGGAAATTAAAAAAGCAAAACGATGGAATATAATGAATAGAAGAAGAAATAGTAGTAATTGTAGTAGCAGTAATAGGAATAGTAGCAATAATAGTAATAGTGGTAGTACTAATAGTAATAATAGTACAAGTAATTATAGCAGTAACAGTACAAATAGGTCAGTGTGGAAGAGGCCAAAATGAGAGGTGAAATGGACGGAAGGAAGATAGGAGGCTAAAGCAGGAAGAGGAGGGGAGAAGTAAAAGAGAAGCAAAAGCAAGAAAAGAAGAAATCAAGACACAGGAGAAAAACGAAAAGAAAATGAAAGGAAGAGATGAGGAAGAGGCAGGGTGATGCTGAGCCTTGTGACGTTAATATACCATAAACTAGAAACCGTCATCACAATCACCTCTCCCTTCTACCAGTCCTCCCTCACAACAGTCTCCCACGAGACCAATAACTCAGAGACAATATTTAATGCCTTGCTGAGAGGCCTCGCTGAATAGGGACCTTCCCCAGGAATATACGGCCGTAATTTCCCCAGATTTGAGCGCACGACGGGTTTCTTTGGGGAAGAGGATAGGGTTGGAAAAGGAAACAGGTACGCAGAACCTAATTACTTGGACAGCAGTCATGTTTACCTACGTTTTCTCTTTAATAATAATAAGTTCTACAGGTATATTATACAACTTATACATGCCATAGCTGACATCAATGACATGCTATATATAAAGCCCTTGTTATGAAGAGCATTTCGATCAAATTAGGTTAATTTTGTCACCCAGGATGCCACCCACACCAGTTGACTAACACCCAGGTACCTATTTACTGCTAGGTGAACAGGGACAGCAGGTGTCTTAAGGAAACATGCCAATATTTCCACCCGTACCGGGGATCGAAACAAGGACCTCAGTGTGTGAACTGAGTGCGCTACCAACCAAGCTACGAAACATCGCACTCATTAAGCTCACTTGCTTTAGTCTCTCCTGGGAGTGAAGAATTAGACACGGGTGCAACATCTGGAGGGCGAAACGTCTACAAATGAAGATACCCAGATGTTGCACAAGTGTCTAATTCATCAGCTTGTCGATAATGTCTACCAGTCATATGCAGTCTCCTGGGAGTGTAGACACACCAGCTGTGCCGGTAGATAGGCAAGTAGAACAGCCAGAAGGTAGGTAGTCGGTAGATAAACAGGTAGGTTGGTAGAAGCGTCAGCAGGAGGATGGAGGGAATAATGACAAATACCGACACGACGGAAAGGGAAATAATGAGACTGGTGCAGAATAATGCCGGTCTTTATTGACCTATTTGTGACCTAATAAAGGTCAGTAAAGAATAGTATTATACTTTATTTTTGACTTCCCAGGCAGGAAAATAAATATTAATCTAGAGGTGTTTTACAAATACTTTGGCAAATGTGACTGAGTAAATATAAATATATTGGGCCGAATAGGTAAAACTTGGGATTTTGGCCTAAATGGCAACGCTCTTCTTGCCGAATAAGGCAACCGAAAATTTGTGTATGCAATAATTTTGTGAAAATCATTCTGAACCAAACGAAAAAATATATTTCATTGTGCTTTTTATTAAATTGTGTTTGTTTATTATTAAATTATTGGATTAGGCTAAATTAAATTGCGTTTGTTTTACTAAGGTTAGGTAAGTTTTCTAAGGTTCTTTCGGTACAAAATTATTATTTTTTACATTAACGTAAGTTAAAAAATATATATCTTTAAACGTATAAGGGAAAATTTTAGAAAGAACTTAATTTTAAATGAGTTCTTGTCAATTGACTAGTTTTACCTATTCGGCACGACATATATATATATTATATATATATATATTATATATTATATATATATTATATATATATTTATATATATATATATATATATATATATATATATATATATATATATATATATATATATATTATATAAATTCCCCCGTACTGGAATATCCTGCAACGAATCAACAAACAGACACCATAAAATCCTCTGTAATACAAATCTAATCTCCCTGCATCTGACGCTCAAACCTGTTTACACCGGCAAATAATATACCGAGAATGATACCTGATCCTCCTCACTATCTGAAATATATGACCGTCGTATCTATAAAGTCCACGAGCAACACAAATACATAGGTTCGAGGCACGTAAACTTGTCATCCTGGTCAGGGTAAGTGATACAAGCACTTGACTAGACACTCGCGATGCTCATTTTTTCCAGTTCGAAGTGGGTCTGTTGAGCAAGTTACGTAACTTATGCTTTCTTCTTTTCTTTAATAATACATGTTAGGACGCTTGTCCCCGCTGCCATTGCTCTGATTTCCTTTATGGTGTTTATTACCCGATCCTCTTTCTACCTCTACCGTGGTATTGTATTTTGTCCTCCCCCTCCCCTCCTCTTCCAGGATGTAAACAGTGTGCGCGTCACTGGCTGGGATCTCTTATCGTCCGTCGGTCGGGTATAAACGTCAGGAGGCGCGCCTTTAGAATTGGATTCCGTGTTATGAGAGGTAATTGGAACGGGTTATCGACCTCTAGTGGAATTAAATGGCATGGCTGAAATTTGCTTGTTTTGTTTATCCGGATTTTAGCGCCTACTTCCTCGGGGATTTGTGCTGGAAAATTGGGATGATAGCGCCTCTGTGGGCGGATGATATATTGTAATATTCTTTTATAGTGGAGAACTCCTCTCACGCTGATTGTGTGTGTGAATGGAGGTGAGCTCAGCTAACTGTGTTTCCGGATATAGAACTCCAGCTGGTGGGCGAGTTTACGTACTTGTGAATTTCTTTTCCATAGTTGTAGAAGCAGACCTGCGTATCGGTTTCCCCTTCTACATTGCTTACTTAATCTAATTCCATGCAATTCTCCGTGGTTATAGCACACACTACCTCCCGTTGGATCCCATTCTACCTGGCCTGGTCACAGACCGGGTCGCGGGGGGCGTTAACCCCCGAAACCCTCTCCAGATATACCTGGAGTCTACCTGCAAGGTGTTCCGGGGGCCAACGCCCCCGCGGCCTGGTCCTTGACCAGGCCTCAAGATGGATCAGGTCCTGATCAACCAGGCTGTTACTGCTGGCCGCACGTAAACCAAGGTACGAACCACAGCAATTTATGAAACGTTTTCTAGTGTCCTTTCTGCAGTACTTTCTCAGGAGTTTGAGAATTCTCTCTCAAGACACAAACTGACAAGAAAATGGGATGATTACAGTATTTCTTTTTTATCGTTAACACACTGGGTCCCCCTTCAATAAAATCTGCTAAAGAGGGGCTAAGGGCGAGGTCAAAACGCTCATTACTCGTACGCTGTTTTATTTTGTATGTTGATGCAACTGGTCAGTGTTTACAGTCATTTTCTCTAGAAATAGTATCATAGGAAGGGCGCTTCCTGTGATCGTGTTTGCTGGGACCATCTCTTGTCTGCAACATTGCAAGCTCCTCATGTGTTGATTACAACACCAAAGCCCTAGAGCTATCGTTCAACTCCCCAGTGGTTTTGCATAATATATATATATATATATATATATATATATATATATATATATATATATATATATATATATAAAGTATACGTATATATATATTATTGTAACCACGAACGAGTGGTAAATAAATAAATAACATTGCGACTAGCCGAGGATTCGAACCCATGTCGTTTTGGCCCGCCCCATGGTGAGCGAAAATCACACATGACGCTCTAACCCACAGGCCCACGCAATCCTACAAGAATCACGCACCCAGCAGAGCTAGGTGTTTTACCATGATCCAAGGACATATGGTGGTGTGGGTGCCTCTGAGCTAATTTCATTCTACTCCCCGTTTGGTGTCCTAGCCTCCACGAGCAGTATTTTATATTATTGTAACCACGAACGAGTGATACTGAATCAATAACAATGCGACTTGCCGAGGATTCGAACCCATGTCGTTTTGGCCACGCCATGAAATTACCTCAGAGGCACATACACCACCGTATGTCGTCGGATCACGGTAAAACACCTAGCTCTGCTGGGTGCGTGATTCTTGTAGGATTGCGTGGTCCTGTGGGTTAGTGTCATTTGTGATTTTCGATCACCATGGGGCGGGATAAAAACGACATGGGTTCGAATCCTCGGCTAGTCGCTAACATATTGGCTAACATATTGATAATTTACCTAACATATTGATAATTTACCTAACATATTGATAAATTACCTAACATATTGATAAATTAGACACAAGAGCAACATTTGGGAACCTAACACATTGTTAGTAATTGTACTAACATTATTGCAAGGATCTTCTTGGTGAAGAATTAGACATGTGCAACATCTGGGTATTATCTGTAGATGTTTCGCCAACCAGCGTCTTTATTAATACAAGGACATAATGTGAAGTACATAATGTGAGGTAATCAGTCCCTCATTCTTGGCTGTGGGACTGATTACCTCATCTTTTGTATATAAGTCTACAATCTTCATATGTCCTTGTAATGATAAAACCACTGGAGGGCGAAACGTCTACAAATAAAGATACCCAGATGTTTTACATGTGTATAATTCTGTACATTTATGTACAACAAGTATCTTGTTGCTCTAAACAACTGGACCTGTGTTGAAATTACCTTCAATCGAGCCTGCATGATTGCCATTTTCCCCCGGGGGGGGAGGGGTACCATACGACCCCTACAGATTTACCGCTTCCTCGTGAATGTGATAATGTGCGGATCGGTCAGTTTGTTGGTGGCAGCAGCGTGTAGTCCAGCGTAAGCACCACGGTCTTAAATTCCACTCCTCTCCCACACCAAGCTATTCATTGCATTGATGTATACGAAGTTGAGAAATTGATGAAAAATGGCACCTGGGCAACACCTGGGTACTTTGTTGATGTAACTAATGTTTATTGACAATCTAATACACAAGCAGCTTATATTCGCTTAATGTATTAGTAGTAGTAGTAGGAATAGTAGTAGTAATAGCAGTAGTAGTAGCAATGGTAGTAGCAGCAGTGGTAGTAGTAGTGTTAGTAGTAGGAGGAATAGTAGTAATAGTAGCAGCGGTGGTAGTAGTAGTAGCTGTACTAGTAGTAGGAGGAGGAGGAGGCCTATAATTTTCTCTCATTTTATGCCTTCTGTTCACTTTGTTTTTATTTACTCTTCACTCATTATTTAATAAGCTTGAAGTCTTGTAATTCAAGTATTCTTTCCGTCCTATTTTCCTGGCGCTTACATTGTGTGGGACCAAGAATCTCTGTAATATATCACTGAGATTTAGAGATAATATCTCTGTAATGCATCACTGTGTTTCAGAGATAGTTTCTGTATTATATTACTTTGTCAGATGTAATATCTGTGTAATATACGACAGTGTTTCAGAGTCTGTGGCTTCTGTTGTTGTTCTAAACAGGGACTGGATGATGCCTTGTTTTGTCAAGAATAACTGTCTATATCATCAGTGCAGTGTTGTATATATCATCAGTGATAGTAACATAGTGGGAACAAACGCTGTCTGTATTTCCCAGTCACGTTCCATCATAGTGGATGGTTCATATATCAGGTGATGAAATGTATCAGCCAGAGATGAGAGAGTAGATAAATGGTTCAGAGAACCAACTAGTTGATGAATTAGACACATATGCAACACTTGGGGTATCTTTGTTGTGAATAAAGATACCCAAGTGTTGCATATGTGTCTGGGAGACTTCAGTAGGGAGATGACACCGTCCAGTATTCCATTAAGGTTTCAGCAGTTAGGTCCAGGAAACCTGGGGCTACTATCACAAAAGGGGGACCTAGAATTGAGTGTTGGAGAGGGGGACTTATCCGTTTGCCTTTGTCCATTTTCATATTTGGTTTCTCACTATAAGTTGTGTATTCCTTTATACCCTCTCCGTCACTCCAGCCAACCACGCTAAGTTTGTCATCATCCATGACTTAGTGTGTTCAGACATTTATTTCACCCTTGGAATATGCAATCTGACCGCCTTTCTCTTTCTTGTCTGATTTTCATTAGTCTGTCGCAGCTCTCTATTATGTCTGTGTTGCAGGATTTGCCGTTGGTGAACCAGTGTTGTGTGTTGTGTGTGTGGTGATAATGTCTGGTTCTCAAGGCGTTCCACTAGTCTATTTTTTCCCCTCATGCATTACCTTGCTTACGGTGCTTGTTTGCGACACTCAACAAAAAAGAAAAAGATTTTTATTCAGGTTATTAGCTTTGGAAGATTAATAATTCAGTATAACCCAGGAAAGTCAAGCAGTGTGGCTTATATTCATTGGGGTCCTCCAGTATGCCAACTAACTTATCACGCAATCCAATGCTAGGCAACACCCTCCCCCCCACTCTTCAAAGACTTACTACTCTGCAATCTACATCTACAGAACCATAAATTCCAATATTAACCCTGAACTAAAACGCTTTCTTGACAATTATGACAGGACCCATAGACATAATACCAGACACAAACATCTCTTTGACATTCCCCATGTCTGGCTACATCTATACAAAAATTCAATGTACATAAAAGGGCCTAAAATCTGGAACTCCCTGCCTGAAAACTCTAGAACTGCAGACACAACCACCATTTTCAAAAGCACAGTTAAAAAACATCTCACTTACGCACCCAACCGGTAGCTAACCACATGAAAACTACTTTATCTTGCACATATCCAAAGCAAAATACTTATTGATATCTATAACTCCCCTTAATTTACATATGAGTGTAACCATAAAATTCTGAATACAACTATTGCTTCATAACTCTTAAGCTAATCATAAGTTTGCCTAAGACACTCAAATGTAGAAACTGTATCATGCCAATACGACACCATTTCCATTAATAGATAAACTAATTGTTAAGTTCTTAAATAGTTTGAACTACCTCAATTTTGTAAATCTAGTTAATCACTACAATTACCTAACCTTAATACCAGTATGATCCATATAATGTGTCAATATAGAGTAAGAACAAGTATTAGTCTGCCCGAAATGTCTAGGCATACTAGTGGCCTTCTTGTAATAAGTATTTTGTTATAATATGTTATAATATTATATAATATTGTAATATTAACAGAGAAATAAATATTAAATTTGTGTTTTAAACTAAGGCAGCAGTTGTTATTAGATTGGTCTTTTTGGATATGAGAGAAAGTGGTACCACTGTACAGTGGTACCACTTTACAGTGGTACGTACCACTATACCTAACAGCTTTACACAACCTTTTTCTTTGTCGCCTGTCTAAAATATTATAATTCAATTATCCATGACTTGAGAAAACCCACAATGAGAAAAAAAAAACCAGTGTAAAGAGTGTATATTACTGTCGGCATCTGGGATCATATTCATCAGTCAGACATTATAATATACAATCTTTTTTTTTGGACTGTTTCTGTCTACATGTGGATTTTTTTTATCTCATTAACAGGTTTCCGCTATACTTTGATGTTTAATTAATTATTCATGTTATATTAGTGATCCTCGTAAGGTGTTTGTGCAGGGCGGCCAGGAAGGTGTTGTTGAGGCGTCCAGTTCCTTCAGGATGCTCGCTCTGGGAGACTTGGACCTGCCTCGCATGGGCCAGTAGGCCTGCTGCAGTGTTCCTTCTTTCTTATGTTCTTATGTTCCCTCCCTGGTTGTTCATCTCTGCACTAAGTAATGTTTATCTTAGCAATACTAACGACTTGAGTCCTGGAGGTGGGAAGTACAGTGCCTGCGCTCTGAAGGACGGATAGATATATGTTGCAGTTTTTTTAACTGAAGTGTTCGCATGCCTCTGGCAAGACAGTGATGGAGTGAGTGATGATGAAAAGGTTTCTTCTTTTCGGGTCACCCTGCCTCGGTGGGAAACGGCAGGTGTTAATTAAAAAAATGACAACCAACAGAAGAGATGCAACGTAGGAGGCAACCCAGGGTGTGTAGGAGGCAACCCAGGGTGTGTAGGAGGCATCCCAGGGTGTGTAGGAGGCAACCCAGGGTGTGTAGGAGGCAACCCAGGGTGTGTAGGAGGCAACCCAGGGTGTGTAGGAGGCATCCCAGGGTGTGTAGGAGGCAACCCAGGGTGTGTAGGAGGCATCCCAGGGTGTGTAGGAGGCATCCCAGGGTGTGTAGGAGGCAACCCAGGGTGTGTAGGAGGCATCCAAGGGTGTGTAGGAGGCAACCCAGGGTGTGTAGGAGGCATCCCAGGGTGTGTAGGAGACATCCCAGGGTGTGTAGGAGGCAACCCAGGGTGTGTAGGAGGCATCCCAGGGTGTGTAGGAGGCAACCCAGGGTGTGTAGGAGGCAACCCAGGGTGTGTAGGAGGCATCCCAGGGTGTGTAGGAGGCATCCCAGGGTGTGTAGGAGGCATCCCAGGGTGTGTAGGAGGCATCCCAGGGTGTGTAGGAGGCATCCCAGGGTGTGTAGGAGGCAACCCAGGGTGTGTAGGAGGCAACCCAGGGTTTTAGGAGGCAACCCAGGGTGTGTAGGAGGCAACCCAGGGTGTGTAGGAGGCAACCCAGGGTGTGTAGGAGGCAACCCAGGGTGTGTAGGAGGCAACCCAGGGTGTGTAGGAGGCATCCCAGGGTGTGTAGGAGGCATCCCAGGGTGTGTAGGAGGCATCCCAGGGTGTGTAGGAGGCATCCCAGGGTGTGTAGGAGGCATCCCAGGGTGTGTAGGAGGCATCCCAGGGTGTGTAGGAGGCAACCCAGGGTGTGTAGGAGGCAACCCAGGGTGTGTAGGAGGCAACCCAGGGTGTGTAGGAGGCAACCCAGGGTGTAGGAGGCAACCCAGGGTGTGTAGGAGGCATCCCAGGGTGTGTAGGAGGCATCCCAGGGTGTGTAGGGAGGAAATCCCAGGGTGTGTAGGAGGCAACCCAGGGTGTGTAGAGGCATCCCAGGGTGTGTAGGAGGCTACCCAGGGTGTGTAGAAGGCAACCCAGGGTGTGTAGGAGGCAACCCAGGGTGTGTAGGAGGCATCCCAGGGTGTGTAGGATGCATCCCAGGGTGTGTAGGATGCATCCCAGGGTGTGTAGGAGGCATCCCAGGGTGTGTAGGAGGCAACCCAGGGTGTGTAGGAGAGAGGGAGGTACGACTGTGTTTCCCAATTAATATTAAGTGTAACTAGGTATATGCAGTGTTTTTTGTGGCTGTTTAAAATTTTATTGTGGTTTATTGTGGTTTTAAGAGATTAAATCAGAAATTAGGGTTGGCACACTTGCTGTTTACAGATGGCAGTACTTTTGGGAAATTCAGAAATTGGAAAAGTTGGGGAAGGAGATTAAATGCTAGAAAAAGTTGTAGATGAAAGTCAGCAAAGAAAAAGAGCAAGGAGACAAAAATAGAGAAAATGGAAGATTGAAAGTCAGATGAAAGAGAAAGGAAAGGAGTGTGTGTATATATACAGGGGTTGATAGGTCGAAAAATGGGTCAGTGAAAGATAAACTGAATCACTGAAAAAAATGAGGAAAGATAGCAAGTGCTGAGGAATCTGATGATAAATTTTTATCAGTGAGTACAAAAAGGAGAACCTTCCAGCGAATACGTGTGTGAAGCATGGTCTTTCAACGTTGCAGCGAGGAAGAGACTGAAGGCAGTGGACATACCGTGTCTGAAATCAACATGTGGTACGGACGTTATGCAGATAAGGACCTGAAGTAATTAGAAGACAGTATGAGAGTAAATCACGAAGCAGAGAAGAGGTTGAGATATTTCGATCGTGTATAAAGACTGGAGAGAGAGTACAGCACTCCAGGGTAGATGAACGGCATTAGGAATGTCCCAGGAAGACACGGATGAAGGACATTTTGAGATGTAGGAGCAAGTTAAGCAAGTGTGACCTTTTTAGACTGGAGCAAGTTAAGTAAGTGTGACCTTATTAAACTGGAGCAAGTTAAGCAAGTGTGACCTTCTTAGACTGGAGAAAGTTAAAGTGTGACCTTTTTAGACTGGACCAAGTTTAGAAAGTGTGACCTTTTTAGACTGGACCAAGTTTAGAAAGTGTGACCTTTTTAGACGAGCAAGTTAAGAAAGTGTGACCTTTTTAGACTGGAGTGCACTACGAAGCCATCTTTTAACCCACCTGAGAGGGTTACACACCCGAGAACACACATGAACACACAAAAGAACACAGAACAGCCTTGCTTATACACACCTGAGCGGGGTACGCGCCTGAGGACACACCTGGAGACACACGGAGGGGGGGGGACAAAGCAAGTCTCTTTACACACCTGAGCAGGATACACAACTGAGGACACAGAGGACCACGGACACACTGAATACAAATGGTTCATTAATTAAATAAACAAGTTGACCGTTGACACCATCCAATGAGGCGCTATTTCTGTGCTCTTAGAGAGAGAGTTACGTATCTTTATTTCTTCAAACATATGGCAGTGACCATTCATAATATATAGGTTGGAGGGAAGGGGTAAAGGAGGTTTTGTGGGCGAGGGGCTTGGACTTCCAGCAAGCATGTGTGAGCGTGTTAGATAGGAGTGAATGGAGACGAATGGTTTTTGGGACATGACGATCTGTTGGAGTGTGAGCAGGGTAACATTGTGTGAAGGGATTCAGGGAAACCAGTTAATTGATTTAGTTGGACTTGAGTCCTGGAAATGGGAAGTACAATGCCTGCACTTTAAAGGAGGGGTCTGAGATAGTGACAGCTGGGAGGGACTTTTCTCAGCTGTAGTATCTGAGCTCCTCTGCAAAGACAGTGATTATGTATGAGTGTGGTGAAAGTGTTGAATGATGATGAAAGTTTTTCTTTTGGGGATTTTCTTTCTTTTTGGGTCACCCTGCCTCGGTGGGAGACGGCCGACTTGTTGAAAAAAAAAAAAAAAAAAATATATATATATATATATATATATATATATATATATATATATTATGTAATATATATATATATATATATATATATATATATATTATTATGTAATATATATAACTTTGAATACTATATCTATAACTCTAAAATTCTCTTTTTTTTTTAATACCTCCGAAGAATTTTAATTTAGCTTATGCAAATTCCTGACAGATTCTGAAAAAAAAAATTGTCGAGGCGTTAAGGTTTCATAATTAACCTGTTGAGTGTTGACCTTTGTAATGGGATTAAGGGACCTGTGGGAGTCAGCTGACCTTAACCAGCAATCATCTCTCAACACCTGTGTAGAATTTGTAATCTTGTATAATTACACTTTTAAGTAACCTCCGCATTTAATTACATTTGTGTTTCACATTAGTTACATTTGCTAGTGTTTAACATTAGTTTCAAGTAACTTTCATTAGTTTTATGTAACGTACATTAGTTTTATGTAACTTACATTAGTTTTATGTAACGTACATTAGTTTTATGTAACTTACATTAGTTTTATGTAACGTACATTAGTTTTATGTAACTTACATTAGTTTTATGTAACTTACATTAGTTTTATGTAACTTACATTAGTTTTATGTAACTTACATTAGTTTTATGTAACTTACATTAGTTTTATGTAACTTACATTAGTTTTATGTAACTTACATTAGTTTTATGTAACTTACATTAGTTTTATGTAACTTACATTAGTTACCGTACTATCTTACACTACGTAGAATTTATCAGACTGTGTATCTGTGTGTGTGCCGCGCTGTATAACCCTTGTGGTTTAGCGCTTCTTTTGATTATAATAATAATGTGTATCTGTGTAGATGTTTTGCACCAGCCATAAGGGGGATTACCAATAGACCCCTGGTTGTCTTCAAGAGGGAGCTGGACAGATACCTAAAGTCAGTGCTGGATTATGTGCGGCCAGCAGTAACAGCCTGGTTGACCAGGCCCTGATCCACCAGGAGGCCTGGTCATGGACCAGGCCGCAGGGGTGTTGATCCCCGGAATACCCTCCAGGTAGACATGACACTGTGTAGAGTTTGTCATGTGTTTGTCTATCACAGTAGTCTATTTCAGTCTACCAGTACGGGTGTGTATAACAGATCTTGACTCGCAGACCTACTGAAGTTCAAGGTCGGTAAATAAGGCAGGAAAGAAAGGGGTGGACTGCAGATTCCTGGACTATGGGAGGGTATTTGATCCTGTGCCACAGAACACAATACAGCCCAGCACAGGATAGCACAGCACAGTACAGCATAACATAGCACGCATGAAAGAGCTCCGTGCGTCAGAAAATACTGAAGGCACAGTGATCTTTCATGAGCAAAGAATCTCTTAAGATAAAATCAGTAACGTTGAATAGTTAAGGTAAATATCTGCTGTAATAAATTGGAGAGAGATGACACACACAGACACAGACACACAGACACAGAATAGTCTAGCAAGTGATGTGGAGACAGGAACCATACATAGCTTTAAGACGAGGTATGATAAAGCTCATGGAGCAGGGAGAGAGAGGACCCAGTAGCGATCAGTGAAGAGGCGGGGCCAGGAGCTGAGTATCGACCCCTGCAACCACAATTACAGACAGACAGACAGACAGACAGACACAGACAGACAGACACAGACAGACAGACACAGACAGACAGACAGACAGACACAGACAGACAGACACAGACAGACAGACAGACACAGACAGACACAGAGACAGACAGACACAGAGACAGACAGACACAGAGACAGACAGACACAGAGACAGACAGACACAGAGACAGACAGACACAGAGACAGACAGACACAGAGACAGACAGACACAGAGACAGACAGACACAGAGGGCAGACAGACACAGAGACAGACAGACACAGAGACACAGAGAACAGACACAGAGACAGACAGACACAGAGACAGACAGACACAGAGACAGACAGACACAGAGACAGACAAGACACAACAGAGACAGACAGACACAGAGACAGACAGACACAGAGACAGACAGACACAGAGACACAGACAGACACAAGAGACAGACAGACAGACAGAGAGCAGACAGACACGAGACAGACACAGAGACAGACACAGAGACAGACAGACACGGAGACAGACAGACACGGAGACAGACAGACACGGAGACAGACAGACACGGAGACAGACAGACACGGAGACAGACAGACACGGAGACAGACAGACACGGAGACAGACAGACACGGAGACAGACAGACACGGAGACAGACAGACACGGAGACAGACAGACACGGAGACAGACAGACACGGAGACAGACAGACACGGAGACAGACAGACACGGAGACAGACAGACACGGAGACAGACAGACACGGAGACAGACAGACACGGAGACAGACAGACACGGAGACAGACAGACACGGAGACAGACAGACACGGAGACAGACAGACACGGAGACAGACAGACACGGAGACAGACAGACACGGAGAAGCAGACAGGACCACGGGAGACAGACAGACACGGAGACAGACAGACACGGAGACAGACAGACACGGAGACAGACAGACACGGAGACAGACAGACACGGAGACAGACAGACACGGAGACAGACAGACACGGAGACAGACAGACACGGAGACAGACAGACACGGAGACAGACAGACACGGAGACAGACAGACACGGAGACAGACAGACACGGAGACAGACAGACACGGAGACAGACAGACACGGAGACAGACAGACACGGAGACAGACAGACACGGAGACAGACAGACACGGAGACAGACAGACACAGGAGACAGACAGACACGGAGACAGACAGACACGAGACAGACACAGGAAGCAGACACAGAGACAGACAGACACAGAGACAGACAGACACAGAGACAGACAGACACAGAGACAGACAGACACAGAGACAGACAGACACAGAGAGAGACAGACACAGAGAGAGACACAGAGACAGACACAGAGACAGACACAGAGAGAGACACAGAGACAGACACAGAGACAGACACAGAGACAGACACAGAGACAGACACAGAGACAGACACAGAGACAGACACAGAGACAGACACACACAGACAGACACACACAGACAGACACACACAGACAGACACACACAGACAGACACACACAGACAGACACACAGACAGACACACAGACAGACACACACAGACAGACACACACAGACACACACACACAGACACACACACACAGACACACACACACAGACACACACACACAGACACACACACACAGACACACACACACAGACACACACACACACAGACACACAGACACACACAGACACACAGACACACACAGACACACAGACACACACAGACACACAGACACACACACACAGACAAACAGACACACACACACAGACAAACAGACACACACACACAGACAAAAAGACAAAAACAGGCATTTTAGTACCTCTATCTAGCCTGTACCTAGCGTTGACCCTACCTCCCTCCTTCCCTTCCTCCCTCCCTCCCTCCCTCCCTCCCTTCCCTTCCTCCCACCTCCCTCCTTCCCTTCCTCCTCCCTCCAACAACCCAAACACACAAGAGAGAGTCATTATGTGCATGTCTGCGGTATTCTAAGGTATGTGGGGGTCTCTGATATCCTCTGGAATGCTTTGAGAGGGGGAATAAACGCGATGAAGCAGGAGAAGGGGAGGGGATGTGGGGGAGGAGGAGGGGAAGATGAAGAAAGGAGTGGTAGGAGAGACGAGTGGTTAGGGAGTTTAGGTGGGTGTGTGTGTAGGGGAGAGATATTAGATTGAGGTCGGTGTAGAAGAGACGCAAGGCGAGGGGTGAGGAGAGACGCAAGGGGAGGGGTGAGGAGAGACGCAAGGGGAGGGTGAGGAGAGACGCAAGGTGAGGGGTGAGGAGAGACGCAAGGTGAGGGGTGAGGAGAGACGCAAGGGGAGGGGTGAGGAGAGACGCAAGGTGAGGGGTGAGGAGAGACGCAAGGCGAGGGGTGAGGAGAGACGCAAGGTGAGGGGTGAGGAGAGACGCAAGGTGAGGGGTGAGGAGAGACGCAAGGTGAGGGGTGAGGAGAGACGCAAGGTGAGGGGTGAGGAGAGACGCAAGGTGAGGGGTGAGGAGAGACGCAAGGTGAGGGTGAGGAGAGACGCAAGGGGAGGGGTGAGGAGAGACGCAAGGGGAGGGGTGAGGAGAGACGCAAGGGGAGGGGTGAGGAGAGACGCAAGGTGAGGGGTGAGGAGAGACGCAAGGTGAGGGGTGAGGAGAGACGCAAGGTGAGGGGTGAGGAGAGACGCAAGGTGAGGGGTGAGGAGAGACGCAAGGTGAGGGGTGAGGAGAGACGCAAGGGGAGGGGTGAGGAGAGACGCAAGGCGAGGGGTGAGGAGAGACGCAAGGCGAGGGGTGAGGAGAGACGCAAGGGAGGGTGAGGAGAGACGCAAGGTGAGGGGTGAGGAGAGACGCAAGGTGAGGGGTGAGGAGAGACGCAAGGTGAGGGTGAGGAGAGACGCAAATTGAGGGGTGAGGAGAGACGCAAGGTGAGGGGTGAGGAGAGACGCAAGGGAGGGTGAGGAGAGACGCAAGGTGAGGGTGAGGAGAGACGCAAGGTGAGGGGTGAGGAGAGACGCATGGTGAGGGGTGAGGAGAGACGCAAGGTGAGGGGTGAGGAGAGACGCAAATTGAGGGGTGAGGAGAGACGCAAGGTGAGGGGTGAGGAGAGACGCAAGGTGAGGGGTGAGGAGAGACGCAAGGTGAGGGGTGAGGAGAGACGCAAGGTGAGGGGTGAGGAGAGACGCAAGGTGAGGGGTGAGGAGAGACGCAAGGTGAGGGGTGAGGAGAGACGCAAGGTGGAGGTGGGTGAAATGGAAAGAAATATTGTGGGGTGATTTTTTTTTTATATATTTTGCCACCGAAGTGGCTAGTTTATTGTGCACCCCATATCCATCCTGTGGAGGGTAGCGCAAGAGCACATGGATACACAAAAGGCCTAGGAACTAGGCCCCAAAAGGGTTAACATGAGTACATCTGGATTTATATCTGCAGTTCACTTATCTGTTACAAGTAAATTTAGGAAATTTGCTTAATATATCTGGTATCTTAGTTTCATTAATAAGATATCTTGACATGTCACGTAGGTTATTATACTATATATTCTTCAATAAGTTACAATTAAGCACATAGTGTTCAAGATAGTGACCATAGAACTGGCCACATACTTTGCATTTGCGTTTGCATTTGGTTTGTCAGTGGGGTGAGAGAGACCCTGGGGACTCTTTCCGGGTGTCAACGCCCCCACGACCCGGTCACCCTCCCGTCCCCACCACCGCGGCCTGGTTCCAGACCAGGCTGCCTGGTGGATCAGGGCCTGACCAACCTGGCTGTTACTGATGGCTACACGCAACACAATCTACGAACCACAGCCTGACTGGTCAATAACTGACTTGAGGAACCTTACAAGTTCCCTCTTGCTAAGTTGTGTTAGTTGAGCAGTGTTAGTTGTGCAGTGTTAGTTGAGCAGTGTTAGTTGAGCAGTGTTAGTTGAGCAGTGTTAGTTGAGCAGTGTTAGTTGTGCAGTGTTAGTTGTGCAGTGTTAGTTGTGCAGTGTTAGTTGAGCAGTGTTAGTTGTGCAGTGTTAGTTGAGCAGTGTTAGTTGTGCAGTGTTAGTTGTGCAGTGTTAGTTGTGCAGTGTTAGTTGAGCAGTGTTAGTTGAGCAGTGTTAGTTGAGCAGTGTTAGTTGGCATGTTAGTTGGCAGTGTTAGTTGAGCAGTGTTAGTTGAGCAGTGTTAGTGTGCAGTGTTAGTGTGCAGTGTTAGTTGTGCAGTGTTAGTTGTGCAGTGTTAGTTGAGCAGTGTTAGTTGAGCAGTGTTAGTTGAGCAGTGTTAGTTGAGCAGTGTTAGTTGAGCAGTGTTAGTTGAGCAGTGTTAGTTGAGCAGTGTTAGTTGAGCAGTGTTAGTTGAGCAGTGTTAGTTGAGCAGTGTTAGTTGAGCAGTGTTAGTTGAGCAGTGTTAGTTGTGCAGTGTTAGTTGAGCAGTGTTAGTTGTGCAGTGTTAGTTGTGCAGTGTTAGTTGAGCAGTGTTAGTTGTGCAGTGTTAGTTGAGCAGTGTTAGTTGTGCAGTGTTAGTTGTGCAGTGTTAGTTGTGCAGTGTTAGTTGTGCAGTGTTAGTTGTGCAGTGTTAGTTGTGCAGTGTTAGTTGTGCAGTGTTAGGTGTGCAGTGTTAGTTGAGCAGTGTTAGTTGTGCAGTGTTAGTTGTGCAGTGTTAGTTGTGCAGTGTTAGTTGAGCAGTGTTAGGTGTGCAGTGTTAGTTGTGCAGTGTTAGTTGAGCAGTGTTAGTTGAGCAGTGTTAGTTGAGCAGTGTTAGGTGTGCAGTGTTAGTTGTGCAGTGTTAGTTGAGCAGTGTTAGGTGTGCAGTGTTAGTTGAGCAGTGTTAGTTGAGCAGTGTTAGTTGAGCAGTGTTAGGTGTGCAGTGTTAGTTGAGCAGTGTTAGTTGAGCAGTGTTAGTTGTGCAGTGTTAGGTGTGCAGTGTTAGTTGTGCAGTGTTAGTTGTGCAGTGTTAGTTGAGCAGTGTTAGTTGAGCAGTGTTAGTTGTGCAGTGTTAGTTGAGCAGTGTTAGTTGAGCAGTGTTAGGTGTGCAGTGTTAGTTGAGCAGTGTTAGTTGAGCAGTGTTAGTTGTGCAGTGTTAGTTGAGCAGTGTTAGTTGAGCAGTGTTAGTTGAGCAGTGTTAGTTGTGCAGTGTTAGGTGTGCAGTGTTAGTTGTGCAGTGTTAGTTGTGCAGTGTTAGTTGTGCAGTGTTAGTTGTGCAGTGTTAGTTGAGCAGTGTTAGTTGTGCAGTGTTAGTTGTGCAGTGTTAGTTGTGCAGTGTTAGTTGAGCAGTGTTAGGTGTGCAGTGTTAGGTTTGCAGTGTTAGTTGAGCAGTGTTAGTTGAACAGTGTTAGTTGTGCAGTGTTAGTTGTGCAGTGTTAGTTGTGCAGTGTTAGTTGTGCAGTGTTAGTTGTGCAGTGTTAGTTGAGCAGTGTTAGTTGTGCAGTGTTAGTTGAGCAGTGTTAGTTGAGCAGTGTTAGTTGAGCAGTGTTAGTTGAGCAGTGTTAGTTGAGCAGTGTTAGTTGAGCAGTGTTAGTTGTGCAGTGTTCAAAATATATCTGATTCAAAAACTTTAATTGCCCCGCGTCCCGGTTCTGGACCAAACCTAGAAGTGGCTTAGGGCCTGATCAACCAGGCTGTCACAGCTGGCCGCATCCACTCCAGATCACAGAATGGCTGATCGGACTCTGACTTTGTGTTAAACTTTATTTGATTTTTCCGACTGAAGTCGAATGTTGAGTGGAACAACCGAGGAAGCGAGGAGCCAGGTCAGGAAATAGAATGGTAGGAGGCGCCGGAGACCCAGGAGCTGGACCTTCATCCCCGAATAGTCTGGTAATTACACACACACACACACACACACACACACACACACCACTCATACATGCACACGCACATCCGGTAATATCACCATACAGGGAGACGCAGTAAAAATTTTTATGGAGTAATAAAGACCTAAGAGTATATATATATATATATATATATATGTATATATATATATATGCAAAAAGATCACAGTAAACAGGTGATATCAAAATATGCAAGAAAACCACTATGAAAAAATAGAAGAATTCCAAGCGTTTCGTGACTACTCACATTATCAAGGAACTATAACAGGAAACATGACAAGAAGGGCTTATATAAGGGGCGAGACTTCACCTCACAGTCACAACACACTAACAAAGACTACACCTCACAGTAGCGTAACATCTCACGACTCTGTGAAGAGGAACATAAGAAAGGACCTGAAACTCTTCCCAAGAATTAAGATTAGTCCAATTTATTATTAAATTCTTCCCAAATTTTATTAATTATAAATGAATCCAATTTATATAAACCAAAAGAAATATTCATATTATTTTCAAAACTGCTTTTAATGAAACATGATTCTATTATATTCCTCTCAACCATGGACTTGCTTGATACAACCTTCTCAGCATTTTGAAAATCAATTGGATGGTTAAAATCTCTCACATGAATAAATAGAGCATTAGAATCTTGTCCAGATTAAAACAACATAAATATAGCATTAGAACTGGACAAGATTCTAATGCTCTATTTATTCATGTGAGAGACTTTAACCATCAATTGATTTTCAAAATGCTGAGAAGGTTGTATCAAGCAAGTCCATGGTTGAGAGGATATAATAGAATCATGTTTCATTAAAAGCAGTTTTGAAATAATATGAATATTTCTTTTGGTTTATATAAATTGGATTCATTTATAATTAATAAAATTTGGGAAGAATTTAATAATAAATTGGACTAATCTTAATTCTTGGGAAGAGTTTCAGGTCCTTCTTATGTTCCTCTTCACAGAGTCGTGAGATGTTACGCTACTGTGAGGTGTAGTCTTTGTTAGTGTGATGTGACTGTGAGGTGTAGTCTCGCCCCTATATAAGCCCTTCTTGCCATGTTTCCTGTTATAGTTCCTTGATAATGTGAGTAGTCGAAAGCCTTGGAATTCTTCTATTTTCATAGTGGTTTTCTTATATATATATATATATATATATATATATATATATATATATATATATATATATATATATATATATACATATATATATATATATATATTTTTTTTTTATTAACACATCGGCCGATTCCCACCAAGGCAGGGTGGCCCGAAAAAGAAAAACTTTCATCATCATTCACTCCATCACTGTCTTGCCAGAAGGGTGCTTTACACTACAGTTATAAAACTGCAACATTAACACCCCTCCTTCAGAGTGCCAGCACTGTACTTCCCATCTCCAGAACTCAAGTCCGGCCTGCCGGTTTCCTGAATCCCTTCATAAATGTTACTTTGCTCACACTCCAACAGCACGTCAAGTATTAAAAACCATATGCCTCCATTCACTCCTATCAAATACGCTCACACATGCTTGCTGGAAGTCCAAGCCCCTCGCACACAAAACTTCCTTTACCCCTCCCTCCAACCTTTCCTAGGCCGACCCCTACCCCGCCTTCCCTCCACTACAGATTTATACACTCTCGAAGTCACTCTGTCTCGTTCCATTCTCTCTACATGTCCAAACCACCTCAACAACCCCTCCTCAGCTCTCTGGACAATCGTTTTGTAATCCCGCACCTCCTCCTAATTTCCAAACTCCGAATTCTCTGCATTATATTCACACCACACATTGACCTCAGACATGACATCTCCACTGCCTCCAGCCTTCTCCTCGTTGCAACATTCATCACCCATGCTTCACACCCATATAAGAGCGTTGGTATAACTATACTCTCATACATTCCCCTCTTTACTTCCATGGACAAGGTTCTTTGTCTCCACAGACTCCGAAGTGCTCCACTCACCCTTTTCCCCTCATCAATTCTATGATTCACCTCATCCTTCATAGACCCATCCGCCGACATGTCCACTCCCAAATATCTGAATACATTCACCTCCTCCATACTCTCTCCCTCCAATCTGATATCCAATCTTTCGTCACCTATTCTTTTGTTATCCTCATCACCTTACTCTTTCCTATATTCACTTTCAATTTTCTTCTTTTACACACCCTACCAAATTCATCCACCAACCTCTGCAGCTTCTCTTCAGAATCTCCCAAAAGCACAGTGTCATCAGCAAAAAGCAACTGTGACAACTCCCACTTTGTATTTGCTTCTTTATCTTTTAGCCCAACACCTCTTGCCAAGACCCTCGCATTCACTTCTCTTACAACCCCATCTATAAATATATTGAACAACCACGGTGACATCACACATCCTTGTCTAAGGCCCACTTTTACTGGGAAATAGTCCCTTCCCTCCTACACACTCTAACCTGAGCCTCACTATCCTCATAAAAACTCTTCACTGCTTTCAGTAACCTTCCTCCTATTCCATACACCTGCAACATCTGCCACATTGCCCCCTATCTACCCTATCATACGCCTTTTCCAAATCCATAAATGCCACAAAAACATCTTTACCCTTATCCAAATACTGTTCACCTATATGTTTCACTGTAAACACTTGGTCTACACACCCCTACCTTTCCTAAAGCCCCTTGTTCATCTGCTATCCTGCTTTCTGTTTTACTCTTAATTCTTTCAATAATAACTCTACCATACACTTTACCAGGTACACTCAACAGACTTATTCCCCTATAATTTTGCACTCTCTTTTGTCCCCTTTGCCTTTATACAAAGGAACAATACACGCTCTCTGCCAATCCCTAGGTACCTTACCCTCTTCCATACATTTATTAAATAATAGCACCAACCACTCCAAAATTATATCCCCACCTGCTTTTAACATTTCTATCTTTATCCCATCAATCCCAGCTGCCTTACCCCCTTTCATTCTACCCACTGCCTCACGAACTTCCCCTACACCCACAACTGGCTCTTCCACACTCCTACAAGATGTTATTCCTCCTTGCCCTACACACGAAATCACAGCTTCCCTGTCTTCATCAACATTTAACAAATCCTCAAAATATTCTCTCCATCTTCCCGATACCTCTAACTCTCCATTTAATAACTCTCCTCTCCTATTTTTAACTGTCAATTCCATGTATGTATGTATAATATTTATCTTGCTCTGCTTAGTTCTATTTACTTCCATTTCAGTTTTTCCCTATATTTATGGCTTTAGTATCTTATAAACCGTGATCATATCTCCCTCTGACTACAATCTTCAACAGCCCTGCCAGTCGCATGACCAACCTTGAAGTAGATCTCTATTTCATCGTCAGGTAATCATAGAGTTTTCTTGAGGAAAGTGGCAGTTGGTCCTGGTGGTCAGAGATGGTCGCTGGTTGGTTGTAGCAGTACATTAGTGGTATACAATACCATTAATGCAACAGCTGGGTATCCTTATTGATGAAACGTTTCGTCTATACAGTAGGCTTCTTCAATCAAATACAAGAGTCAGTAACGATACCTATCTGTTGAAAATGTGTCTTAATCTTCAACTTGTCGGTATTTTACATAATTTTCAACAACACGTGTGCAACAGTTTGGTGTCTCTATTGCCTAGACGTTTCACCTGCTGAGTAGGTGAAAATTCGACTGAAGAAGCCTGCTGAGCAGACGAAACGTCTCGGCAATAAAGATTCCAAGCTGTCGCACGTCTCTCTCATCTGCTGGGTAACTGGATGCTTATATTTCTATCTATGGAAGCTGAGGAGAAACAAACATTGAGTCTTCCTACGACGTAACGAGTTGCAGATAACCTGAAGAGAACTTGTGTATACTGAAAGGAAGACTTCGATGGTCCCGAAGCTGATGGACCTTTGAAAGAATCCTTGACATGATTGTCCTGCTGAAATCTCTCAGGCTGACAGATTTCAACACTGTATGTGAGGAATTAGACACATGTGCAACATCTGGGTGTGTCTATTTGGAGACGCTTCCCCAGCCAGTGGTTTTATCAGTACAATACCATACGAAGACGTAATGTGAAGAATGTAGAACTACATACGAAACTTGAGGTAATCTGTCCCTCAGTCTTCACCAACTCCAAAGCTGAGGGACTGATTGCCTTATCTTTTATATATAGTCCTACATTCTTCACTTTGTATTGTATTGCATTGATAAAGCCACTGGTTGGCGAAACGTCTGCAACTTAAAATACCCCCAATGTTTCATATGTCTAATTCTTCATCATATCGGTACTATATACAATTAACGTGCACTTTGTGTGAACTCCATCCTGCGTGATGGAATATGACAGGGAAAACATAGCTAGCTTTTGTTTCCACTCTGTAACTATCACATAGAACAGAGTAGCAGCCTACTGCTGTTGTATCCAATATTGTTAATAAGAAAGAAGAGCCGTTATGCAGAACCTAAAAGTTTTGCTGGTCGATCTACGTGTTCGTTTCCTAACAGCTATAAGGAGGAATATGGAAAATGGGGAAAAGGAATTGGGACAATGGGTCAGAGGAATGGGGGCCAGTGAGTTCCCATGCTGAATGTCTTCCGGCAAAGTGATTTCGTGCTCTCGAAAGAATTTTGAATCTTTACTTTATCCAGCTACAACTAAGAAAAATTGAAAAACTAAGGAACAAGGCTCAAACGGCCATCAAAGATACACTCGTGATTCAATACTTTCTTCAGG
This sequence comes from Cherax destructor, assembly GCA_009830355.1. Lineage (NCBI taxonomy): Eukaryota > Metazoa > Arthropoda > Malacostraca > Decapoda > Parastacidae > Cherax > Cherax destructor. The sequence goes on along the minus strand of WNWK01002333.1, from coordinate 98,578 downwards.
TATTAAGCTTAATATTTTCTAATCTTCCAGTAGGTCGTCGATTTAACCTTTTTCTGCATGAACCGCAGCGTCTACCTTGACGCACTTACAAAGGCAAAGCTGATTTGGTTAAAGCTTCTTGGCATCATCTCCTGGGATGCTTCTGCTGGCCACTTTGAGAACGAGGCAGCCGAGGGTGCCTCCAATGAGAACGAGACAGCCGAGGGTGCTACCAATGAGAACGAGGCAGCCGAGGGTGCTACCAATGAGAACGAGACAGCCGAGGGTGCTACCAATGAGAACGAGGCAGCCGAGGCTGCTACCAATGAGAACGAGACAGCCGAGGGTGCTACCAATGAGAACGAGGCAGCCGAGGGTGCTACCAATGAGAACGAGGCAGCCGAGGGTGCTACCAATGAGAACGAGGCAGCCGAGGGTGCTACCAATGAGAACGAGACAGCCGAGGGTGCTACCAATGAGAACGAGGCAGCCGAGGCTGCTACCAATGAGAACGAGGCAGCCGAGGGTGCTACCAATGAGAACGAGACAGCCGAGGGTGCTACCAATGAGAACGAGACAGCCGAGGGTGCTACCAATGAGAACGAGGCAGCCGAGGGTGCTACCAATGAGAACGAGGCAGCCGAGGGTGCTACCAATGAGAACGAGGCAGCCGAGGGCGCTACCAATGAGAACGAGGCAGCCGAGGGCGCTACCAATGAGAACGAGGCAGCCGAGGGCGCTACCAATGAGAACGAGGCAGCCGAGGGCGCTACCAATGAGAACGAGGCAGCCGAGGGCGCTACCAATGAGAACGAGGCAGCCGAGGGTGCTACCAATGAGAACGAGGCAGCCGAGGGTGCTACCAATGAGAACGAGGCAGCCGAGGGTGCTACCAATGAGAACGAGGCAGCGGAGGGTGCTACCAAAGGAGCTGATCCTCCCAACCTTTTTAAAGGTGCAATAGAAAAAAAAACATACCAGGGGTGGGGTTCGAACCCGCGGTCAGAGAGTCTCGAAACTATAGACCGTCGCGTAAGCCACTGGGCCAGCGGGTTCGAACCCCACCCGTGGTATGGTTTGTTTGCAATCGTGTCATTACGATTTCGTGAGTCGTGCAATAGAAGCCTGGTCATGGAGTGGGCCGCGGGGGCGTTGACCCCAGAAACCCCCTCCAGCCCTGGAGGGGTTGTTCCAGCCCCGGTACTATTGATTGTACCAGCCACTGTATTGTGTGTTGTGGATTGTTCCCTTCAGGGGAGGAATGCAGTGATGAAGAAGGTTTTAATTTCGTAAAATAAAGCTGGAAAGGCAGCCATTGACGAATTTTGTAATCCCAGACAAGGCGATATATTGTTTAAAAAAAATAGACCCAATTTCATTCATTTCATGAATAAAATTGGACCCAGTTTCATTCATGAAATGAATAAAAATAGTCTACTTGTAATCAAAATATACAAAACATCGCATGCATACTACATTAATGGTTAATTAGTTAGGGACCAAAGACATAATGACACAATTAATCAAATAATCAACAACTTAAGGCCATTACTCAGTCAATTAATCAGACTCTTCTGATGCTCTCACAACACTGGAGAAATTATTTTCGATTTGTTAGGTTCATGGACGCAGCTGCAACTAATATGACATTTTATTGTGGCAACGTTTCGCTTTTCCATTATTACCGCATATAGGAGAGAAAAGCTTTTGACGACGTTTCGGTCCGACTTTGGCCATTTGCAAAGTCAATGTGACTTTGCAAATGGCCAAAGTCGGACCGAAACGTCGTAAGCTCTCTTCTATATAGGTTATTTGGGCATCATTCCAGGCATGATATTGTGCCTTTTAGTTCTTCTTGACGCTGGTCTGGTGAGAAGCCCTGAACTACAGTGTCGACCTCAAGATCACAGCGCCGTTGAAGTCACGGTCTGCTATCCTACCCCACTTTAATTCGAAGCCGAGACCTAAGTTAGCAGTCAATGAACACCCAGTGAACACCCAGGGACCTACCGTGTTTTCCGTCATATCTACCTACCTGGAGGGTGTTCCCGGGGTCAATGCCCCCCGCGGCCCAGTCCTTGACTAGGTATTGTGTGTTGTTGATTGTTCAAGCCACGGTATTGTGACTTAAATTCTTCTAGGCTAGCAAACATAGCCTTCAGAAACCCATGAAAGATCTCTTCACCACATAGGTACGACAGACCCTTGAAGAACTAAGTTTCCACTTGGTCTCATTCCGTACATGGACTATACTGAACCATTGAACCACTTTCGACAGCATTGTAAACATTGGTACACCCCAAGACTTTTGCTGTTGTACACAAGAAAACACACTAGACTCTAGCTCACTACACACCCAGGACCTATACTACACAAAACACGAAAACCTTGAGTTCACTACACATTAATCCTATTCCAGACAAGACACACACCAAAAAAAAAACAATTAATGAGGCACTGTTCTTACTTTCTAAGTCTACATTCCACTAAAAGTCTCTCTTATTTCTTTGACCCCTTTCCCAACACCCCCAATACCCTACAATAAAACTACACCATCCCCTCTCCTAACCCTTTCTCTTCCTCCCTCACCCACTTCCATCCTCCTGCCCATACTAATTATTTAACATCAATATCCTACTGAGGTCTTCCAGCTCTTCGCTTGATATAAGCAAAAACATTGCATAAATATGATAGGGAAAAACATAGCTATTTTTTGCCCCCACCATTGCAGCAAACTGTGGGTGTTCCTATAACCTCATCTTCCTTCCTATAGAATGCTCCGGGTGTTCCCACCTTTTAATTATGATTTTTTAGCAGTAGCTGCTGTACACTGAGGGTGTACCCACCGTCATTCTAATGTACCATATAGATTAAAGTACCCACACGCTGCTGGTGTTCCCACCTTGTGTTCCCTCACACTGATGGTGTACACAGTTTTGACCCCCAAAAAAAAAAAAAAAATCTTAGTCGTAAATAACCCATCGAGGTCGCTTGGGATCACCAATAAATCTACCGAAATCGGACGCCACGCGGCCCGGGGCAACTACCGCGGCTACCGTAACCACCGCAGCTACCGCAAGTTCACTTATTATCGCAAAGGAAAAATTTGCTCTCTCTCTTTCCCCCCAAAAAAGTGTCTTCCTGTGTCTCAGGAGACGAATAAATCTTGACTTCCTAACTTTAACGAGGTAGTTTATTCATATAGAATTTCCAGGTTTTTTATTTATCTTTTATTTTTTTTTTTTGAAGTGTGTCTGGTTTTTGGGAGTCTCGATGGTTTTTTTTTGAGAAGTCTTTTTTTTTGAGGAGTGGTTGGTTTTGAGACTCTTTTTTTTAGATGAGTCTAGTTGGCTTTTTGACGAGTCTGGTTGACGGTTTTTTTTGACGAGTCTGGTTGACGGTTTTCTAGTTCACCTTTTTGATTCAGTTCATTATTTTTTTTAGTTTTTTCCTAATCATTAATTTTGGTGAATTGCATCTATTCTCTCTCTGTCTCTCTGTCTGTCTCTGTCTGTCTGTCTCTCTCTCTCCGGTTTGAGAAAAGGAAAATGGGAAGTTGTAACAGGTATAGTAGGTGACTGTGGTTAGTTATAGTTTGTTCTCTTCCACCTACCATCACTTACCCCCTCCACTCCTTCCCCTCCCCCTCCTCAACGTCCCCCTCCTCCAGCGACAGCAGTGTTACCAGCCAAGCGTATCAACCATTGCCTTAACGGGGTGACATAATCTTGTAATTATTGAGCAGCTGTGAGTGACCTCTGAGGGATGTTTTGCCTCCGGGAGTTGGTAATGTTGTTTGTTTTTGTTTTCACCCCCAGAGGAAAGTTAACTCTGTCTCTCTGTGTCTGTCTCTCTCTCTGTCTCTCTCTCTGTCTCTCTGTCTGTCTCTCTGTCTGTCTCTCTGTCTGTCTCTGTCTGTCTGTCTCTCTCTGTCTCTGTCTATCTGTCTGTCTGTCTGTCTGTCTGTCTGTCTCTCTCTCTCTCTCTCTCTCTCTCTCTCTCTCTCTATCATGTGCAGCTTACCACTTTCGTGTGTGTGTACTCATCTATGTGTGGTTGCAGGGGTAGAGTCTCAGCTGCTGGTCCCACCTCTCTGCTGGCCGTTACCGGTTTCACTGTCCTGGCTGTGTGAGCAATATCGTACGTAATCTTAAAGCTATGTATGGATTCCCACCTCGCTGTCTTGGTCGTCCCACTTCCTGACCACTTTAGGGCTAAATAGGTACTTCCTAACATCCCTACGACTCAAACCATACCACGGGTGGGGTTCGAACCCGCGGTCAGAGAGTCTCAAAACTCTAGACCGTCGCGTAAGCCACTGGGCCAGCAATCGTGTCATTACGATTTCGTGAGTCATCCCTACGACTCATCTGTGCTTTTTAACTTCCAGCCGTGATCTTGTGTACCTGAGTCCCGCCTCTTACTCTCCTTGTCCACCCTGTTAATTCCTCTCGGTATTTTGTCATAATCATGTCACCTCCGATTCTTCTGTCCTCTAGTGTCGCCAGATTTAGCTCCTCTAGCCTCTCAGTTCTGAGACTACTTTCGTTGAGGCCTTCGAACATTTTCCAGCTTTACATGTTTTACCAGATGTGGGTTCCATACTGGCGCTGCATGCTCGAAGATGGCAGACATATGTCGTCTATAAAGTCGTGAATGCCTCCTTGTTCAGTTCTCTGATAGCTATTCTTAAATTGGCCAGTCTTGGATTTGCTGCAGCAGTTATTCAGATATGTACCTCAGGTGAAATGCTCGGAACTATGCTCACCCCGAGGTCCTTCTCTTTCAGTGAGGTTTCCAGACTGTCCTCCGAGCCTGTACACTGCTTCTGGAAGACTTTGTCCTCCTTCGATTTTCAGAGCTTTGTATTCACTGGTGTAAAATTCCAATTGTCAAACCAATCACACAGTTTGTCCATATCTATTTGTAGTCTTTCCTAGTCTACTCTATGTATTCTCCTCATTAGTTTCGCATCTGCGTACTGGAATACGTCTGACATACACAAGAAACAGTAGTGGTCCAAGTACTGACCCTTGTGGAACCCCACTCCAACACTTCCTGACAGTAAGTTGCTTTTTTCCCCGTTAAGTATTCCTTGATACACTGTAGTGGTTTCTTTTTCCCTGTAATTCTTGCCTACTCTAGCTTTAGTGCCAGTCTCTTGTGGGATACACTATCGAACGCCTTCTTGCACTCCAAAAATATACAGTCCAGCCTTCCCTCTCTCTTCTGCCTAGCTGTCGTTACCTTATCATAGGACTCTAGCAGATTTGTGAAATAGGATTTATCATCTCGAAAACCGTGAAGATTGTTGTTTATGAATCTGCTCCTTTCCAGGTGCTCCACTACTCTTCTCCTGATAATCTTCTCCACAACCTTACATACTATGCATGCAAAACAACCACGGAGGGAGTTGAATGATAGCTCTATGCCTTTCGTGTTTCAATCAGCACATCATCAGGAGCTTGCAATGATGCAGAAAAGAGTAGGAGGTGGTTCAAGCAAATACGATCACAGGGAACGTCCTTGCTGGAGCGAGGCACAGGGGTTTTGCCATCTTTTATCGCTTGTTCGCGATATTTGCATAATACTTTCCTTGTTAGTGACATTATAGTTCAGTGCCACCTGTCTGTCTCCTTGTTTTGAATACTGGGATTATATTCATTGTTTTCAAGACCACTGGTAGCTGCCCTGTTTTAATTGATTTGTTGAAGATCACTGCTAGTAGTTCACAGTTTCTCTGCTCCCTCTCGCAGAACCCATGGAAAGATTGTGTCTGGTCCCATTGCTTTCGAGGTGTCTAGTTCACTCAGTATTTTCTTCACCTCTACACCCATTGTCAGTATTGTGTCCAGTACTCGTTGGTGCACTCTCTCTTTGAGTGTCTGGTCCTTTGGCTTACCTGGCCCTTTACAGTTGTCTTCCTTCTGATGTGGTTTTTCATCAGTTTTGGGTCATAACTGGATTTCAATGTATGTCATTCTCCAGTTGTTGTCCAGGATCTCTTCTTATCTACGCGTACTCGTTTCTGGTTCTTCTGCTTGCTTCCTTATTTTATGCCATTCTTTGCTTCCTATATGTATTCCATGCTGTTCCACTTTATACATTCCTGCGCCTCTGGCTGGACCATGGACTCTGTTCTTGCCTGTGCTCCTTCTGATTTATCATATGAATTTCTCGTCTCTCTCCCGGCACTTTTCATCTACGTACTCCCTCTTTCATGGCATTCAGCTTACGAATTACCTCGTATCATCATAGTCTCATCTAATGAAGTCATGTTTGTCCCTTAATATTTTGTATTCCTCACCACGTTCACTTCCAAAAGGTATTCAAACCTCAGCAGTGTGTGGTCGCTAAAACCAAGGGGCCTCTCATATGTTCCCTACATCAGAGTCATTTAGGGTGAACACAAGATCCAGCCTCGCTGGTTCGCCACCTCCTCTCTCCCTGGTTAAGTCCCTGAGGTGTTGTCATATGACGTTGTAAATCACCACCACCAACAACTTAATCCTCCAGGTTTCCAGTCCTCCACGTGGTTTCAGACTTTTCCAGTCTCTTTATGATTGAAATCTCCCATGATCAATAGTTGCATTGGCTGTTTGGACTCTTCTAGCTACTGTCCCTCTGTTATTGTGGTCACCTACTTTTTGTGTATTTACTCACCTATTAGGGGAGGTAGGGGTTGACTAGCAGCTCCTGGTCCCGCCCCTTCGCTGGTCGTCACTAGGTACACACAATCCCTGCTCGAAGAGCCTTGTCGTACCTTTTCTTAAAGCAATGTATGGATCCTGCCTCCAATACATCACTCACCAGATTATTCCATTTCCTGACAACTCTAGTGCTGAAGAAATACTTCTTAACGTTGTACTCACCTAGTTGTGGTTGCAGGGGTCGAGTCATAGCTACTGGCCCCGCCTCTTCACTGGCCGTGTGTGTGTGTGTTTCTTTGCTACTTTCTTCCTTGAGTCCTTCTATCTCTTTCCTTTTTTGCACTCTCTTTCCCCTCCTTCCCTCTCATTCCATCTTCCTCCTCCCGTCCATCACCACGAAGACCCATCTTCTCATACCCCCCCCCTTCCTTCACACTTCTTCCATCTCCACCACAACCCTCTACTGGCTCCTCCATCATCATCTCCATCATGGCACTGATGGCATCAAGGTGCCCGTCCATGAGGCACAGTACCCCTCAGGCCACTTTTATGGGCATTTACGCAGACCTAGTGGGCGTGGTTAGTGCCTGCCTACGCCCACGAAAGAGAGAGAGAGAGAGAGAGATGTAAATGCATTTAAATCTCTCCTTTTCGACTCTATTAAGGTATATACACCGAGAGGTGTATATCTCTAAGGATACTAAAAGTTTACTTTAATCCCCTATTTTAGGGACTTTAGTTTCCTTAAATGTTTTGAAGGTTGGACCTATGCTTCTTGTCGACAGGTTTAAACCACCCCCAAAAATCTCCGGGTCGACTCCCAGGTTAAGTCTCCCCAGGTCAATCTCCCCAGGCTCAAGTCTCCCCAGGTTCAAGTCTCCCCAGGTTCAAGTCTCCCCAGGTTCAAGTCTCCCCAGGTTCAAGTCTCCCCAGGTTCAAGTCTCCCCAGGTTCAAGTCTCCCCAGGTTCAAGTCTCCCCAGGTTCAAGTCTCCCAGGTTCAAGTCTCCCCAGGTTCAAGTCTCCCCAGGTTCAAGTCTCCCAGGATCAAGTCTCAGCTTCAAGTCTCCCCAGGTTCAAGTCTCCCCAGGTTCAAGTCTCCCCAGGTTCAAGTCTCCCCAGGTTCAAGTCTCCCCAGGTTCAAGTCTCCCCAGGTTCAAGTCTCCCCAGGTTCAAGTCTCCCCAGGTTCAAGTCTCCCCAGGTTCAAGTCTCCCCAGGTTCAAGTCTCCCCAGGTTCAAGTCTCCCCAGGTTCAAGTCTCCCCAGGTTCGACCTCACAGGTCTCCGAATCTAGATTGGTAGAACCTCAGTGGGTTCCAAAATCGAGAGGTTTGAACCTTCAAAAACGGAATGTTTCAGAGGAGGTTCAATCCTCTTGTAAACAGACCAGCCCAGTAAGCCACTGTTAGGGGAACCCATGACCGAGGGGGAACCCATGACCGAGGGGGAACCCATGACCGAGGGGGAACCCATGACCGAGGGGGAACCCATGACCGAGGGGGAACACACCCACAACCATTGACCAGGGTGCCATCACACTACTAACTGGCTCCTGATCCAAGGAATTTCAGCTATCCTCAGATCAAACCTGATCACACAGGTGCCCTAAAGGATTTAGCGCTTCCCCGCGTGTATAAGAAACTTCAGACCGTGTGACCTGAAGGAGAAATTGTTTCTGGCAATCTCAAACACAGCTTTAGAATGAGGTATGACACGGCTTCTTCAGTCGTAAAATAGAAATGTTGGTCGATTGTAGAAAGACAGGGCCAGGAGCTGAGGCTTGACCCCGGCAAACACAATTTGGTAAATAAAAGCGGAAAGATAGAGGGAAAAATGGAGAAAGAGAGAGAAAAGGGAGAGGAGAAAGGGAGAAAGAGAGAAAAGGGAGAAAGAGAGAAAAGGGAGAAAGAGAGAAAAGGGAGAAAGAGAGAAAAGGGAGAAAGAGAGAAAA